>PGTU02005211.1:0-11745 GCA_002896215.2 Cicer echinospermum
TAAAAAAAAATGCATTTTATTAATTGAACAATCGATATAAAAAAAAAAATATTGACATCTTTACCATATGTATGCTCAATTAACTATGTGCTGTACATATTATTCTAGACATATATAAACTAGATTACTTAAAAATTGATATTTATTTTTACAAACAGACTAATTATTTGAAAAGTTATCTCATTCAATTATAAGAATCCATTAGATATAAGTTATTTTTTTTACTTATGATATAGACATTTGAAAAACAAATGAATATGTTTTAAATTTGTAGGTTAGAGTGAATATTAATTTCGTTTTTAAAAAATCAATTAAAAATAAATAATTAGAATTGTTACTAAAGACATATTTTTATTTCAAGCAGTTTTTTGATTGTTTTTAAGGTTTTTTTACCACAAAATTGTATCAAACAAACATAAAATTGTTTAAATTTAAGATGTGAATTTTTAAAAACAAGAAAAATAAATATAACAAACACACACTCCAAGAAAAGAATACAAGTATATCATAAACAATTAGTAACACAAACAACATAGATAAAAGAATGATGCATCTTATTAAATTGAGGCAATACATGCCAACAAAAAATTAGGCACTTTGTTGTATGTAAACAAAGCCAAAAAATACATTAATACTTTCATCTATATGAATTCTAATTATTTATATGTTTTAGTTGGTTGCCACTTGATCACAAAATTGTCGCAAAGAAGTTGAAACTTGGCCTGTATTGTTGATGTTTGTAGATTATTTGCTCGTTATTGATTTGATTAAAATCCTTCAACGTCAACAAAGTTTTAAATCTCCCGAGTAATTTTGTATGCTCTTTCAACAGCTCCTCCAGTCTTATTGTAGTGTCTCCTTCTTTATCAATACATACAATATTGAAATCGTTAATCGCTTTAAAAATCTCTTCATTCTTCTGCAATCTTAATGATGCTTCCTTCATCATTACTACTTTCTCACCACTGTCACCGCAATCCTTCATTATTAAGATAATAATATATAGTTTAATAGTTATTTCTAAATTAAAACTTAACTAAAAATAAAATGAAAACAAGATTGATTTATTAAAGAATACCATTGGTTGTTTTTTACACTTGATTGATTTGTTGCGAAGAGAAGAGACTTGCTGTTTGTGTTTTTTGTATGGAGTTGCCTTTGATTTGTATAATGATATATCTCTATTATTATTACATTATATAGGAAACGAAACAAAACCATATTTAAAATAATAATCTTCTTAATTTTTTATTAAATCAATTCATATTATTTTTTTGTGATCTCCAAATCAATTGGAAAGAGAATCAATCAAGATAACATTATGTTTGCTTTTTCTTTTTAAAACCGAGAGTTTATTTCAATATGAATAGTTGAAAGGTGCGTAAATAAAGGATTTTGTTCAAAATTTTTTTGAATTTAGATACGTTTCTAAAATTGATAAAATATCGAATCTTTTTATTTTAAAAAAAAATGTATATCTTTTTTTATAGTTGTCTAAAATTTAAAAGAAATATATTACTAATAATATTTTTTTAACAAATTAGCTAATAATTAATTAGTATTTACATTTAATATCTTTCGAAGGCTTCTTATTTTAATCTAATTTTATTTTAAAAAATTTGAATAGTTGATTTATTTCCTCTTATGTTTAGTTTTGTCCTCATGAATTATTTTCTTTTTCATTTTCTTATATTCTAGCTTATCAATTTTTTTTTAAGCTATATAATATTACAAAATAACTCCTATTATGAAATTACATACTAGTTTTTTAATTTGTTTATCATTTCACGTTATTTTTATTTTTATAGTTTACTATTGATTATTAATTTTAAAATTTTTTCATATATCTGAAATTTACATTATTTTACAATCATAGATGAGACCAAAAAAAATTATATGTCATTTTGTCGATTTCTATCCTACTTAAATTCAGATAAACTACTTCTCAATAATAAAAATTAGAAATAAATTATATTATAGAGTTTAATTGTTATCCACTATAGTAGAAATTTTTTATATGTAAGCATATCTCAACTATTCTTGAAAGTAATTATAATAAGATTTAATATTTTTAATAATTAACCGTTATTATTGTTCAACAGTAATTAAAAATGATTTACAATAGATATGAATTATATCTTGTTTTATGATTTACATGATCCTTTAATATATTACTCATCAAAATTGATTTTTAAGAGTCCAAAGAATATAACTTTTCCTAATTTATCTTTTTATTCTTCGTCATCAAATAAATTCTCAATTGGTTACAAAAATAAATCCTCAATTGAAAATTACTTTTAAGAAAAAGAAATCAATTGTAAAGATAAATTTTTTTTGAGATGTTGTTAAAAGAAATTCTCATTTAAAACAAATTTTAAATTATTTTCAAGTTTTTTATTTTCTAAAAATTTATAATAAATATACATAAAGATTATTTGATTTTAAAATGTCATTATTTAAAAACGAAGAATAAACATAACAAACACACACTTCAAGAAAAGAATATAAATTATGCCATAAACCATTAGTAACACAAACAAAATAGTTAAAAAAAAATGCATTTTATTAATTGAACAATCGATATAAAAAAAAATATTGACATCTTACTCATATGTATTTGCTCAATTAACTATGTGCTGTTACATATTATTCTAGGACATATATAAACTAGATTACTTAAAAATTGATATTATTTTACAAACAGACTAATTATTTGAAAAGTTATCTCATTCAATTATAAGAATCCCATTAGATATAAGTTATTTGTTTACTTAATGTATAGACATTTGAAAACACAAATGAATATGTTTTAAATTTGTAGGTTAGAGTGAATATTAATTTCGTTTTAAAAAAATCAATTAAAAAATAAATAATTAGATATGTTACTAAAGACATATTTTTATTTCAAGCAAGTTTTTGATTGTTTTTTAAGGTTTTTTTTTAAAAAATAAACATTGTATCAAACAAACATAGATAAAAGAATGATGAGAATGCATCTTATTAATTGAGGCAATACATGCCAACAAAAAAATTAGGCACTTTGTTGTATGTAAACAAAGCCAAAAAATACATTAATACTTTCATCTATATGAATTCTAATTATTTATATGTTTTTAGTTGGTTGCCACTTGATCACAAAATTGTCGCAAAGAAGTTGAAACTTGGCCTGTATTTGTTGATGTTTGTAGATTATTTGCTCGTTATTGATTTGATTAAAATCCTTCAACGTCAACAAAGTTTTAAATCTCCCGAGTAATTTTGTATGCTCTTTCAACAGCTCCTCCAGTCTTATTGTAGTGTCTCCTTCTTTATCAATACATACAATATTGAAATCGTTAATCGCTTTAAAAATCTCTTCATTCTTCTGCAATCTTAATGATGCTTCCTTCATCATTACTACTTTCTCACCACTGTCACCGCAATCCTTCATTATTAAGATAATAATATATAGTTTAATAGTTTATTTCTAAATTAAAACTTAACTAAAAATAAAATGAAAACAAGATTGATTTATTTAAAGGAATACCATTGGTTGTTTTTACACTTGATTGATTTGTTGCGAAGAGAAGAGACTTGCTTGTTTGTGTTTTTTGTATGGAGTTGCCTTTGATTTGTATAATGATATATCTCTATTATTATTACTATTATATAGGAAACGAACAAAACCATATTTAAAATAATAATCTTCTTAATTTTTTTATTAAATCAATTCATATTTATTTTTGTGATCTCCAAATCAATTGGAAAGAGAATCAATCAAGATAACATTATGTTTCTTTTCTTTTTAAAACCGAGAGTTTATTTCAATATGAATAGTTGAAAGGTGCGTAAATAAAGGATTTTGTTTCAAATTTTTTTTGAATTTAGATACGTTTATCATTTCACATTATTTTTATTTTTATAGTTTACTATTTATTATTAATTTTAAAATTTCATATATTTGAAATTTTACATTATTTTTACAATCATAGATGAGACCAAAAAAATTATATGTCATTTTGTTAATTTCTATCTTACTTAAATTCAGATAAACTACTTCTCAATAATAAAAATTAGAAATAAATTATATTATAAAGTTTAATTGTTTATTAGAAATAAATTATATTATAGAGTTTAATTGTTACCACTATAGTAGAAATTTTTTGTATTGCAAACATATCTCAACTATTCATGAAAGTAATTATAATAAGATTTAAATATTTTTATTAAGTTAACCGTTATTATTGTTCAACAGTAATTTAAAAATTATTTACAATATATATGAATTGCATCTTGTTTTATGATTTAATATGATCACTTTATGATCTTACTTGTGACACCCTAAACCGCAAGAAAAAAATTTAATTATAATTTTTTTTATTTTCATAGCAATGAAATTCTTTTTAAATAAATAAATAAATTAATGTAAACTTTCAAACATTTTTTTAAGGTAAAGAGTATCACGTAATCGTGAACATATCACATCACTCCAAAATTTTCATCAAACTTAATGACATCGAAATCATAATACCAGACAACAAAATCGTTTTTGAAGTACACATACATAAGCTTAATAAATGTAAATATGGTCCCAACCCGATGTCACTATCAGAGCGGGAATCCCAAAAATAAAATACATTCAAAATAACATTAACAAAAGATAGCTAGTAAAAGTCTTCAAGATAAGACGACTTCCTACACTTCTAGAGTATTAGTCTTCACCTGCAGCTTGCAGCTCGTCTGCGTCCATCGCAAACGCCAAAAACAAACAACGAAGGGTGAGTTTCGAAATTATGTCTCAGTATAAAAATAAACGAGGAGAAAATGCAAGCAATCAAATTATCACAAACTCATAAGCTTTCAAGTGTATAATATCGACGGTTCATCAAATTCAATCATAGTAAGACAGTCGCAAGGATGAAATGTTATGCATGTCCTATACTCTATACTTCATCATTTGGTACCATTCTACTCTGAAGTACTTGGTTAGGAGGTCTGATACTATGCCACTACAAGAGTGGACGAACAATTCATAAATGGCCAAGTCCTCATAGATTCCCCTCAACTCAACCCGAGACACATATACGCGGCGGTCGGGGTACTCTTGTGTTGCACGGTAGTTCCCGGCCTTAGGGAATAACCCACTAATCCCTTAGGAATTCCCCACTAGATGTACCCCAAGGTCTATCAGTCTTACCTTACAATTCGACTGTAGCCTCCACGATCAGGCTCATTCAGTTGTACTTCCCCGAATCACTAGGTTTGTCAGACCCTCCATATATGATGACAAAATATAGTCCTAACTCCAACATCACGACTCAATAAGTTCCAGTTTGACTTCACAACATTCATCTTTATATATGTATATCAGTCAATAACAATAAAATCTCAATATTTGGGATACACTACTCACAATGCATAATTCAGTCTTATCAATCACAAAATGAAAGATCAAACAGGTGCACATCAAGTAATATCACAAATTCAATCAAGTAACAAAAGCACTCAAGTACATGTCATTCATACAATAACAATTAGTATAGGTTTCATAAAATCAAATAACACGCAATCTTAATATAAAATTAATTCACAACAATTCTATAGGTTTCTAAATCATATTTTAGTCCTCACTATTACCATTCATATATTATTAATTAATTATTATTACTCAATAGGGTCAACCGTACGTAGTAAGCCCCGAATGAACATCTGGGAATTTCAGTATTCCCGTTCATCTCACGTTATTTTTATACTCAGAAAATCGAACCTCATCTCACCCCTTACCTCGATTGAAGATTTCGTCCAATGAATCTGATAATGCTAGAGTCGTTCTTCGTTAGTCGTCGTCTCTAATAATCCGTGAGAGAATTATAGCCACACAACCACCAAATACAAATAAATTACTTACCAAATATAGTTAAATAAATAAGTGAATTAATAAATCATCTACTATTTGTAATACAACTCAAAAATATATTTAGTACTATATATGTTTATGATTATATTAATATAAAAAGAAATTTTATTTAAAATAAATGAAAAATAACATAATTATAATATTACTAAATAAATATAGTGTGTGTATGATTTTGATATTATAATATTCTAACAATATTATAATATTTTAATGTAGTATGCAAGGTTGTGTGAATGGGTAACTGAGTGAAAGGAGGATGGACGAGATTTTGGGAGAGGAGAGGAGAAGCTACAACTGTGTATTCGAATACCAAATGTAAAATAACCCTAAAATGTGAAGCAGCTTTTATATCTGGGCAAAAACGCTAATGTGTATTCGACTACACCTAGTTGTATTCGAATACACATTGTTCTGGGAACGTGTATTCGACTACACATTAATTGTATTCGAATACAAGAATTTATGGAAAAGTATGTATTCGAATACATACATTTGTATTCGACTACATATGCAATTTTTGCTTAAAAACTAATTTTTTTTATGGAAATCTCAACATGCAATGCACAACTTCATATATCAAGAACCAATAATCATCAATGAATTTTATTTTTAACAACTTTAAGATGTAATGCACAAATTTAAGAGAGATGACAGACTATGTGTATCATGCAATTTCATAGATCGTTTTCATTTAAAATTCCAAGTTCTCTTCGGATCTTATAAAATGAGTCCTTAGGTAAAGGTTTTGTAAAGATATCAGCCAATTGATTGTGTGTATCAACAAATGTTACCTCAACATTACCTTTCTTCACATGATCGCGTAGAAAGTAATGACATATATCGATGTGTTTAGTTCAAGAGTGCATGATTGGATTCTTTGAGATGTTTATTGCACTTGTGTTGTCACATCTTAGGTGAATGCATCCGAGATCAACTCCATAATCATGTAATTGCTGTTTGAGCCAGAGAATCTGGGCACAACAACTTCCTGCTGCTATGTATTCAGCTTCAGCAGTACTAAGTGCAACACAAGCTTGCTTTTTGCAAGACCATGATACTAGTGCATTGCCTAAAATATGGAAAGTGTCGCTTGTGCTTTTACGATCCGTTTTGCATCCTGCATAATCTGAATCAGAATATCCAACTAGGCTACATATGCTACCCTTGGGGTACCATAAGCCTACATTTTTTCGTTCCTTTCAAATATTTCATAATTCTTTTAACGGCTACAAGATGCGATTCTTTCGAATCTGCCTGAAATCTTGCACACAAACAAACACTAAACATAATATCTGGCCGGCTGGCCGTTAGATATAATAAGGATCCAATCATACCTCGATATTTGGATATGTTGATTGAAATACCTGATGCATCTTTATCAACATAGGTTCCGGAGCCCATTGGAGTTGCACTTTCTTTGCAGTTTTTCCATTTCGAATATTTTGAGTAATTCTTTACAATATTTTGCTTGATTTATGAAGATCCCATGCTCAAGTTTTTTTATGTGAAGTCCAGAAAATAGTTCAACTTTCCCACCATGGACATTTCAAATTCTCCTTGCATTATAGAAGAGAATTCTTCACATATGTCATTGTTGGTTGATCCAAATATTATATCATCAACGTAGATTTTGGACCAATAAGGTGTGACCATTAATCTCTTTTGACAAATAATGTTTTATCGACTTTCCCTTTTTTCAAATCCTCGTTCACATATAAAAAGGTGCTTAATCTATCATACCAAAGCTCTTGGAGCTTGTTTTAGACCATAAAGAGCCTTTTTTAATTTGTAAACATGTGAGGGATTTTTGGAATCTTCAAACCCAGGTGGCTGTTTGACATAGACTTCTTCATTTATATATCCCGATGAGAAATGCACTCTTCACATCCATTTGATATAACTCAAAGTGCATGAAACAAGCATACGCAGTAGTAAACGTATTGCTTCTAATCTTGCTACCGGAGCAAATGTTTCGTCAAAATCTATCCCTTCCTCTTGATTGTATCCTTGAGAGACCAATCTAGCTTTGTTGCGGACAACTATGGCCATTTTCATCAAGTTTATTTTTAAACACCCATTTTGTACCAATGATGTGTTTATTTCCAGGATAGGGACAAGTTCCCATACTTGGCTTCTTTCAAATTGATTGAGTTCTTCTTGCATGGCAAGTATCATTGATCATCTTTAAGTGCTCACCAACTTTGGAGGGTTCGATTTGAGAACAAATGTCATGTTAAGCAAGCATCTTGTAGTTTTTAATCTTGTTGTGACTCCTTTATTGATATCACCTATGATGTTATCAATTGGATGATATCTATGGGTTCTCCATTCTTTAGGAAGATCAATTATTTTGTCTTTCAATGTTGACTTCATTTCTTGACATGGTTGGTCAGTTTGATGGTCTTTGTTTGTATCATCGCTTTCAAAACATCATCATCACAAGAAATAATATTTTCCTCCTTTATAGGGTTAGTTTCATCAAAAGTTACATGCATTGATTCTTCGACTAATAAAGTTCTTTTATTGAAAATTTTAAATGCTTTTACTAGATAAAGAGTAACCGACAAATATACCTATCATCAGCTTTTTCATCAATTTTTCCAAGGTTATCTTTACCGTTGTTAACACAAAAACACTTACATCCAAAAATGTGGAAAATGAGAGATATTGGGTTTTCTTCCTTGTAGAGTTCATACGGAGTTTTCTTAAGAATTGGCCGAATGATTACCTGGTTGGAAACATAGCATGCTGTGTTTACAGCATCTGCCCAAAATATTTCGGTAGGTTTTGAGTCGCTTAGCATAAGTTCTTGCGAGCTCTATCAAGGATCTGTTCTTTCTCTCAACAACCCCATTTTGTTGTGGTGTCCTTGGTGCAGAAAAATTGTGGAAAATGCCATTTTCTTCACAAAATTCTTCAAATGAAGTATTTTGAAATTCCCTTCCATGATCAACTTCTAATTGATACAATTTTGGCAGATTGTTCGTTTTGGACTAGCTTGGCATAGTTTTGAATGCCTTAAAAGCTTCGTTTTACTTTCTAAAAATAAGTTCCAAGTGAACCTTGAGTATAATCATCAACAATAACTAGTCCATATGAGTTTCCACCAAGACTTTTGTCCTTGATGGACCAAACAAGTCCATGTGTATCAATTGTAGTGGTCTAGAGGTTGAATGACATTTTTAGGTTTGAAAGAACTTTTTGTTTGCTTACCTTTTTAAACATGCGTCACACAATTTATCCTTTAAAAATTTCATTTTTGGTAAGCCTACAACAAGGTCATGCTTGACCAATTTGTTTAAATGATCCATGTGAATATGAGCAAATCTCTTATGCATAGCCAAGCATCATTATTGTCTCTTACCAAAAGACATTTCATTTTTAAGGATAAATCGTCAAGATTAAGTATAAGGATGTTTTTGAAATGTTTACCGATAAATTGTATTTTCATTTGTAGCTTCATTTTGGATGATACATTCATCTTTGTTGAAGGCTATCTTGTATCCTTTATCGCAAAGCTGACTAATGCTTATGAGATTGTGTTTTAGACCTTCAACATATAGTACATCTTCAATTGAGGGGGATGGGGCTGTGCCAACTTTTCCAATGCCTAAAATTTTTCCTTTGTTGTTGTCTCCATAGACCACATATCCTTAGATTCAAGAGTCAATGCTGAAAATTTTGTTATATCACCCGTCATGTGTTTAGAGCATCCACTATCTAAGTAACCAGATATTTGAGGTACTTTTTGTATATACCTGAATATTAAAAATCAAAATTTTATTAGGTACAATGTGCTTTGGGTCCTTAATGGTTAGTAACTTTCTCTATCCACACGTAATGCCCTTTTGAATACTAATGTTTCTTAATATGACAAGTATTAGGGGTGTGACCCTTGAGACCAACAATAAGAACAAGTAGGAGTAAATCTATTTTTTAAGACAATGTGTATGAGATTTTTTATGAATTATTTTCTCTTTATAAAGGTGATCCTTTTTCACAGTTATAATCTTTTCTTGATTGGATTGATTACTTGCTTTTGACAAAAATGGTCTTATTCAAGTTTGGTTATCAAATTTTGAGTACCCAAGACCGCTTTTGTCATTTGAGTATCTTTTGCATATTTAAAACATTTTCCAAGCCTATTGTCCTTTTTTCGTATCGTTCAATTACTCTATTTAATTGAACAATTTGAAGGAGATGGAATCACATTTATTGCATGCAAAAATTCTGTTTTAGTTTCTCAGAATTCTTTCCATAGTGTCAACTTTTTCTTGAAGACTTGAGATTTGTTTCTTTTGTGTTGACACTAGTTTGAACAGATTTTTTCATCAATAAGTAGTTCCTTGATGGAGTTTTGAGCCTCATTATATTCTAGATCAATTCACTATAGTTTTATGAAGATGAGGGAGTCTTTGTTACTAACCTCTCTTTCGTTTATCTATTGATGTGACCATCAATGCAACATTAGCTCATTCTTCACTTTCTGATTCTGAGATGAACTTACTTCATTGTCTTCCCAGGCTATGTATGCTTCTTGTAGTCTTTCTTTTTAGTGGCATTTTTCTTAACAAGGTTGGGACACATCTGCCTTGATATGTCCTTGTTTTCCGCATTCAAAGCAAGTGATGTTTTGATTTGAAGTAGGACTATCTTTCTTCTAAAACTTTCTTTTTGAGAGTTCGTCATTTTAAGAACTACCAAATTTCTTAACAAGGAACGTAATATTGTCATGCTTTATCTGAATTTCGTCTTTTATTTGTTCTCTTGATTCAGTCTTTAGAGCATGTTTTTGGTCTTCTTTTCTTGACTTCATTTTGTTCTAGCCTTCCAAGTTCGATTTCGTGTCTTGAGTTTCCCAACAGTGCAGAAAGGGACATCTTTATAGGCTTTCTTTTTCAGAATTGCCGTTACTGTAGGTTGCCATGCCCTTGTTAATTGATCTCAGAACTTAAGGTTCAATTCATCCATTAGTGAACGGTTTTTCCAAGTGCTGTATGGTTGGTCAAATGAGAAAATCTTTCTGGAAATCAGAATAGATTCTCTGGGCTGCATTCCGGAACAATTCATACTCTGAGACAATGTGTGAGTTTGGAGAGCGTTACTCAATTGTTCCCTTCATGTGTTATTTCTAAGTGTAAGACCCATAATTTTAAAGTATACTTTATGTATTTATTTGTGTATTTGGATTTGGGCTCAGAGGCTTTTAGCCAAAGTTATATACTATTTGGCGAGTTTAATATGAACAAAAAGATAATTTGATGCCTTTAGAATTACTCGTCGATAATATAAATTAAATTAACTGCGGTGAATCTTTTTACGATGATTGTAATGCGTTACGGGTGAAAATGGTTAATTAACAACATATCTAGTTTAATTGAGATATTTGTTAGAAGCAATTAATATTATATATCATGTTTGGAAAGAAAGGAAAAGGAAAAAAAAGGTAGAAAAGGGAAAGAAGGAAAAGAAGACCGGAAAGAAAGGAAAGAAAGAGAAAGAACGAGAAAAGCAAACATTCCATCTTCTTCCTCGTTACCTCACGCGCGTACCCTTCCTCTTCCCCATTTTCGTTTTCTTTGCTTCCTTTTTTCAAGATTAGAAACCCAAGGCTTGGTGGGTGATAGGATAAGGATTTCTTAACTTCACTCTTCCTCGTTGATTCGAAAACGAAGAAAAACGGGGTTAGGATTTTTAAAACCGTCAAACACAAACCTCCCCGTTTCATCTAGATCTAAGCTTCATTTCGCAAAGAGATAGAAGGGAAAGTTGCTCACTACCATGCTATGGTGCTAGTGAACTAAATTTGGAAGCGACGTTGCGAGCGGAGATTTTATCGGAATTACTCG
>PGTU02005213.1:0-10863 GCA_002896215.2 Cicer echinospermum
ATCACTAAAAACTAGATAAATATAAATAAATAATTGATTTATTGCTACAGTATTGTCTGTCACTAAACTCTAGATACATATAAATAAAAAATTGATCTTTTCCTACAATATTGTTTGTCACTAAAAATTAAATAAATATAAATAAATAATTGATTTATTCCTACGGTGTTGTTTGTCACTAAAACTTATTATTATTTATTAAATTTATTTAATCTCCCTACAGATTATATTATTTTAATAACAAATATATTGAAACACAGTAAAATAAATTTAATTTTACTAAATTCATTAAAATATACAATAAATAGTTATTTTACTCTAAAAGATTCAATAAACTTTCAACAAAAGCCAAAATGAGTTTTTTCATATTTATTACGATAAACTGCAAACTAATTTCATAAAAAACTAAAATTGAACTCCTAACAAGTAGAGATTGCCCTCAAATCTGTTCGCAAAGTAAGCATTGATGTATGGTGTTTAATATAGGCTTTCCAAGATGCATGTCTGCGTACGTGCTTCTGAATTTTCATAGCAGCATCCTCTCTTCTCATGTGTTGATAAACTGTACATGCAAGATTTCGTACATAACATATTACGCATGTGAAATATATGTAAAAAGAAAGGAGATCGGTCAAGCAGTGAGATGTTCAACAATACTAAGATACACTATTTTATATAGGTAAATCCATACAATATTGCACCAATCCAAACATAAATTTACATAAAGAATAATACAAAAACATAGAGTAAATGAAATCAGGAGCATCTAGGCTAACCTTGGATACATTATCAAGTTGAACTTTGTTAAGAACATTGCAAAAAATGATCACACCCCTAAAACCAAGCCTAAACTCTTCCTCAGAAGGCTCTACTGGTAAATCCAACAAAAAACACTATGATGGCAAGATTTACTAATAAAAACTTGAAAAATTGCAAAGTTAAATTGATTAATAATATTGTTGTTGCTCCCAACTCGAATATCTTAATGTCGTACATCAAAGAGCATTTGTTGCTTCAGAAGTTGTTTATGTGATTCCTCAGATTCAGCATCATGATTTTTATGGATGCATTCCTCTTTCTTTATTACGCAGGAATCTTGGCATAGTAAACTTTGTTGCAAATCCATCACTTTAGGACACTGCATTTCTGAAGAATTATTTTTCCTAAAATTAAGTATAATAATGACACAAAGTGACTAGCCAATAACTAATGGCATTACTTAAAAGGTGAAAAGTATCATACCTGTTCATCTGGGCTTGCAATGCGATGCTCAAACTCCTCTATGACTTTATTCAAGACAGATTCAACCAACTTTTTCATGCAGAAGAACAATATTACTTTAACCAAAGTAATCTCAAAGGCGCTCTTAGTATTATGAGTATAAGAAAAGTATAGTACTGCTAAATAGAATTGTCAATTTTGAATTCAGGGTGCATTTTTCAAAGTTCCAAGCAAATGAAATGACCACATAAACTAAAAGGAAGAAACCCCTTAATGGAAGAGGTTCTTGACAAGGAATTGGAAAATGGCTGAGTTTTTTCTCACAAAACATTTTGCAGAGACAGGTGAATTTAAAATGTCATGTAGCGGTTACAATGTCAACGTATGTATAACAATATGGACTTGACAATTATAAAAATAAATGATTCTTATATTAATCTTTTAAGTTTTGGATAGAAGAATTCCAAAAACCACATTGAGTTTCATTTTTTAGGTTAGAAGAATTCTAAGAATTTTTTCAAATTTTTGTTCTTAATAAAAATTATTTTAAAGAATATATTTAATTTTTATTTTACTACGTCAACACTGTTATGGACACATTAACATCTTAAGGGCTACATTTACGTAAATAGAGTAATTTTTTATTTTATCGTGTCAATAACTATTTTTTATTGACAACGTATGATAATTATGTTTACCAAAAGTCTAAAATTATGTTTATTATTAAAGAAATTATCAAGCAATCTCGTAGTTGTCAAAGTTTAAACACTTTACCTACCTCAATAACCCTTCAATGGCTCAATATTCTCGAAAGCCAATTAAATAATATATTATGTAATAAATCTACTTTTGATTTTCATAACTATTTATCTTGCCGAGTATATTCATATGTTTCACAATAATTAAATTCTTAAAAATTATAGTGATGAAAATCAAAGCTTTTAATTTGTGTTTCCTTTGTTCATTGTTTCTGTTATCTGTTGTGGCAACAGAGACATTAAAAGAAGGTAAACAATATACAAAAGAGTCAAAGAAAAATGTTTTGGTAGATAAGCTTGATGGTGGACGAAAACCCATAGATATAGAATCTTTTGATCAAAATATGCCCGTTGGTGCGGGAAATAAAACAAGGGAAGAAAAGATGATGGAAAAAGAAGCAAAGTATAAGGAAAGGGAAGCAAAGCGGAAGGAAAGGGTAGCAAAGCGGAAGGAAAAGGAAGCAAAGCGGGCGGAAAAAGCTTTGATAAAGGAAGCAAAGGAGAAGGAAAAAGCTTTGAAAATAGAAGCAAAGAAGCGGGAAAAGAAAAGAAAGTATAATCTAAGGGTAAGTAGGGCAGCGTCTCTACGATTGCGAAAGGCAAAAGCTATACAAAAGAAGGAGGAGAAAATAATGGACATGCTGAAGGCAATACAAGCAAAAAGAAAGGCACAGGAATCAAAAGACAGGGCAAATGCTTATGTAAAGTATCAGGAAATGGAAGCAAAGCGGAAGGAAGAGGAAGCAAAGCAGAAGGAAATAGCTTCGGCAAAGGAAGCAAAGCAAAAGGAAAGGGAAGCAAAGCAGAAGGAAAAGGAAGCAAAGCATAAGGAAATAGCTTCGGCAAAGGAAGCAAAACAGAAGGAAAGGGAAAGGGAAATGGAAAGGGTCAGAGAAAAGCCCAACGAGGAGAAATAAAACAAGGGAAGAAAGGGAAAAGAAAAGGGAATGGGTCGGAGAGAAGGTCAAAGCATTATTAGTTGTAAAAATAAAATATAAAATAAAGCATACACTATAAATATGCAACATAGTAATAATAATAAGATTGACGTTGTATACCTTCCAGAAAAAATTGATGGTATATGTTTTACATACCATGTATAATTATTTATGTAAACTTATGTATGTGATCATTTTTATTTTTATTTTTATACCAGATTCACTTCTTTAATCTCCTTTAGTTCATTTATTTATAATTTATGGACAATTAATTAATTATTTTTTATCAACAAATGTCAAGATAAAAATCCATTTTGAATTATTATTAATAATTTTAATTTTTTACAATAGTTTGTATTAAAAATAATGAATTCATGATCCTCTTCTTTCAATAAATATTAGATTTACTATACCTATTAGAGAACCAACTTTTTAAAACTGAATCTAAGAAATGAGAATTCAAATTTATAATCATAAATAAACAAATAGTAGAAATATGCCAAAACAAATATCCCATCGCACGAAATAAAATTATTCCCTAAAAACTAAACCATTTAAATTATGTGGAATGTGTTCAATTTAAGATCCTTGGTGCGATGGGAGCATTAGGTGTTGATGTCAAGGTTAAATTGGGGGTCAATGTGAGGGAAATAAAGTCTAGTCATATGAACTTTGAAGGTTAATTTTTAAAAGAGTCTTCTTTTGAGGATCAATGTAAACGATTCTTGGTTGAAGAGACGATAAAGGTACTTTAATACTCCAAATTTTATAATAAATTATTTTATTGATGAAATATAATTTTAAATAATTAAACTGGTGTTAAAATTATTTTAGAATATATGTTAATTAAATTTAGGATTAATTTTATTTATATGATGTTTTAATCTTGTACATGTTAGACTAAATGAGTAATATAAATATCAAATATTATATTTTTATATTTTATAGTGTACACATTTTCAAATATAAGATTTTAGGCGAATTTACGCATATGTGTGTATGTAGTTAATTTGATATTTCCTTGTATGCTGACTCGTGTTAAGTATGCACACAATTATATTTAATTATTTTTAAATTTATCTTATTTTATTAATTATTTAAGTAAATAGAAATCATGTAGATTGATATATGTATAGCACATGTAAACCCTAGTATGGATAGAACATCGTGTAACTTGAGACTGTGTATGGACTAAATTTATTTTTTCAATTTTTTTAATTATTAATAATGCACTTTTTTATAGGTCAAATTTTTAATACTATAACAGACCCTCCCAAATCTAATTACTTGGATATTTTCGTGATGATTTTATTTAATGTTTATTTTTTAAGAGGGTCAGAACTATGAAATTGATGACCTAAATTTATTGATTTGTCTAGGATTAAAGAAGATGTAAGAAGTATAGAGAGTGAGATAGACAAGAGAATAGAGATGCATAATAGAGTACAGAGACATTATATTATGTATATAGAAAATCATGTATTTTAAAATAATGTTTTTTCCAACATACGTGGTTTTTAAATTATAATATTATAATTTAAAAATCATTTATAAAACTGTATACAGACACATTAAAATTATTTTACAAAAAAAAAATCATTTTTATGATAGTAAACAAACGAAAATTAAAAAGATCAATTTTAAAAAATCTCTATTGTTTAATAAAAATAATTATTATTTATATGAAATATTGAAGTATTTCATTTATCCAAGAAATTAGAAAAAAAAATGGACCAATGGCTTGCAGTTTTCTTTTATATTCTCTTCTTTGTCTTTAATTTTCGATCATGCATTTTTTAACCCTCAGTTAATTCGCAATCAATAAAGTTAGAATAACTCTGCTTTTCTATAAATGGTTTTACAATGATTCTCTCTATGTACAGTTAAATTTCGACATGTAAAGTCATGTACAAATAGAATCTATTATTAATCGTTAACATCACCTTAAATATTGCGAAATCATATTATAATAAAAAATAACTATTTCTTTGCTCAATTAATCAATGTTTCTATTGCAAAAATCAAATATTACAGTGAAAATAACTAATTTCTTTACTGATTAAATCATTGCTCTATTGTTATGTATGGTTATGTAGACTTATATTTCTTGTAATCACTAACTAAAAAGACATTATATTGTTTATATAAATAAAAAGACGTCGGTAATAAACTAAAGTCCCTCGTTAGTTTTAATTGTTTTTTAAAACAAACCATAATATTAAACCAAGAGAATAATTAAAGAACATTGCATATGTACACTACAACTTAGACAAACATCCTTTGTAAATGGGTTTTGCTATTTCTGTATACCTTAATATCATTTTGCTTATAAAAACTATATTTTTATAATCAACTAGGTGAGCACAAATAATTATTCAATTGCATTATATTTATATATAACATTTAATGACATTTAACTGTTGTCAGGTTCAAAGGAATAATAGTTCAAAGAAAATGCTAATTGTACATTCTAAGGAATATTGTAACTCAAATTAAACATTTTTTAACAATACAAATATCCAGCATAACTTAAAAATAAAATCATGATAAATTACATTTACAATAATTTTAATTGTTTATTTGAAAAAATATCTTGTGAATTCATAATAATTAAATAATATAAATTTAATTTCTTAAACATCGTCCCAAAATGCATTTTTTCTAGATAACTAATGACACCGTTTGTATTTGTTAATCAAAACAACTCTTTGTGAACTCACTACAAGGCTACAACCTCTAATATATACCAATATAAATATGCCCCTGCTAATTTTTGAGAGTTACAATTGTGTGACTCACCAACATACTTTTTGTTTATCCAATTTGAATTTAATCTCACAACATCATACAATAAGTGTGTTTAGTTTTGCCATAAACAAAAATCAAACTTTTGAAAGATTTTAAATTGTAAAATTGATTTTAATTTAAAATAAATTATATATAAATTAATTATATATTTAATATATTTACATAAAGTGAATTAAAGATAAACTTCAATTAAATATTATATTAAGAATTAAAAACATAAAATATAAGTTTTGAGTTAGACAAATTGTAGATCCCAAATCAATTATGTACATAATATCTAAATCATCAAAAGTCATATTTTTTTACAAATATCAAAAGTAAGTTTACACTTCAAAATAAATTTGATTCCTCAAAAAGTAGAATCAAACATGCAATTATTCATGGGTCTAATGTCCACGTCGATAGATTTTATGATCATTGCACATATATACGATTTGTACCACTTTCTATATCAAACACATCATAAAATCAATTCGAGGGATTGGATTTGCAAGTAATTTTGGATTTAAAAGTTTAGTCTTTTTGTATAATTACTTTTTTATAAATTAAAAACATCTAAAAAAATCAAAATAAAAGTTAGTCTAAATACTTTTCATAAATCATCATTTTAAGTACTTATTTCTCTGTTACAATATATTTTAGAAAATAAATTTTGAAACGACTAAAAATCAGATTAAAACAAAAAAAGTTATTTTAATCTCATATGCTAACTATGAAAATTATTTTTAAATAAATTCCAAAATATTTTCTATTATTTTCTGAACATATTATTTCTTATATTTTTAATATATATTCGTTGAAGGGTCATTTCTAATATTTGTATTAATAATTTTCTATATTTTTATTTTCTGAATATGATAGTAAAAATTGAAATAGAGATAGAACGTGACAACTCAGAAGCTTCATGTAAGGTAACATTTTTTTATACATTTTTGAATACATATTTAGAAACAAACAAAATCAATTATCCTATCAATTATCATATCTAAAAAATATTTAATCATGCGAACAAAATTTCCAATATACACCAAGCAAATAATTTAAACACATGCACTACAAGTAAGAAGAAAAATACACACAATATAAATATACAAATAGAAAATTCAGAACTGTATGGTCAAACTCAAAATTTTATGTTTGTCGAAGAATTATTATGTTTACGCTAAAAGTTACGGTCAAATCGAGCTCAACGAGATCGAGGAACCAATATTCATACTGGTATCTACTCCTCCCGTAAAGCAAAATATAAACAAATAAAATTGTCAAACATAAAAATGTCACTTATATATGAGGCTAAAAACTAGACACATTAGCACATAATTCAAGGTATGTCTTAGATAAGAGTTGTGTCCGGATAGTGTGCAGATATTAAGTTTTTAATTGACGATTCAGTTTTAGATTTTTAACTTGACGTTACCCGCATCCTCACTTCCATTTGAAAGTGAGACTGACGAAAGACTCACCTATCATTACTTCACGAGTTGTTTTTTTCCAGAGTGATAGTTTGAAAATCATCGGTCAACGTCCTACTGGTTAATCTTGATCACTTGAAACTGAACTAGATTCGGGAAATCTTGACTTGATAGAGGCAACCAATTCATCCAATCATTTACGCCTCTCAAATTTGTCATCTGCAAAAAGGATGAATATACATGTGTAAATAACGGCATACTAACCATATATGATTACAATGTAGACAAAATGATAAATACTACATAAACATGCCACAACAAGTTGAACCTCTCAACGAATCAATATCAACTGCCAACGAATTACTTGTCAAATTTCATAACCTGCAAAAGAGAGATTTCAGTGGATTGTAATTGTATTGGATTTAGTGCATTAACATCAGAGAAGTTTTGTTTACTCTAAACTAAAATAAGACTACTATTTACAAACAGTTTTGTTAATGACTCAAAGTAAAAAGACTACTATTACACAATATTTTGGGAAAAATGATACAATACTCAAATTTTTATGGACAAAAACTCTTATATATACTAACTAACTCACTTTCATGCATATATAGAGAACAATAACATTAGCGATTTTCATCTCCATTATGAGCAAATAATTCTATTCACAAATTATCATCTATCTCGAAAATGTCAAACATTTTTACATGTGTCTATAATTAGATTCTGTTATTCTTTTTGATATCTCTCTTAAAAAGTGTGTAAAAATATACTATATACTACAGTGAAAGTAAGAACAATGAAATTAGCTAAGTGAATAGAAAGTTTATTCACCATGTTCCAAGTTACAAGATAGGAAGGAAAACACACCATTAGCTAAAGTGGTTCTTTAAATTCAATTGATCTCATCCCGACATTGATAAATTTGACATTTGAACACATGATGTATTAAATCAAGCTTATCAATATTTTCTTACGAAAAGGTAGATGTTAAGGTTACACACAATAAGATATTTTAACATCAATTCCTTCACTATCGAAAACCTCAATCATCTGGACACGTATCATAAGTTGGGTTTATTGAACCATAGACCCTAATTTCGCTTAGTTAGAATGCTTTTGGTTCATAATTTAAAATAGAATACTTGAACGCACTTTTTGGTCTACAATATAGAAAAGGCAGAAGTGATCAAAGCCTATACAATATCACATCTACATCCACCACAGCTATCTAATTGGTACATAACATTAAGAAAATTTATTATTTAGTTTGATGGAAAAATACATATCTTAATTATCCTTATTGTACTATTTCACACTCTAAAAGTAGCTTTCACTTTATTTACAATAACTAATATCTGAAGTTGCAAAGTTGATGGTTTGCGTTTATATTGAAATAAAATGCTAGGTCATTCAATAGAAGAAAGAATGGAGGTGCTGGCTACCGGAAGATTTTGGAAATGCAAGAGTTTATCTGATTTAATAAGTAAGAGTCATTATATATAACAAGCATTAACTAATTATACATTCTTTAATTATAGTTCATTTATAATCACTAATTTAAATGATTTGTTAATAATATTTATGGATACGAATGTGTGTTTCTGGGTGTGTGTTAATGATAGCGGCGGCTATGGAGTTGAAAGACAACATTACCACATATCTGAACGTAAATTTACAAGCTCAGACCTTCCGACTGGAGTATGTTTTTGCATCAGCTGGTTCAGGACTTGACATATGACTGCAACGTTCAGGTACGTAGTAAATATAGCATTATTAATTATTTTCCGAATCTTTTGCTATCTTAAATTAATTATAAATATAATGAATAATATCTATGTGGTGCAGAATGTTTTGACAATGGCACTCAATTGAATTAATTTTCAGATTACATTGGAAAGTTGAAGCATGTTGGAGCAGATAAAGCGGTCTAAATCAATGATCCAAACGCTTTGTATGTGATATCAGCAGGAAACATGACGTGGCGATTTAGTTCATTCTTTTACGAAAGACATCCATTCCTTTCCCTACATATTCTTCTACTTAGTTGGTGACAAGTCAAGTTTTCTCAAGGTGATCTATGAGGCAATTCAATTTCAATAATATTCATAATGTAATCTTGATTATTATTTTAATTTATTGATTGATTGATCGAATAAAAACAGAGTTTATATCAATTGGGAGCACGACATGTATGGGTTTCTAAGTACAGCTCATGGGATGCTTACCTGCAGCTAGAAAACAACGGGAGACATAAGGGTATGTGTAGATTACGAGAATGTGTTTGACAACAATTCAATGGCATGTTAACTAATGGTGTTTTCTAGTCTTAAAGCCACTCTTCGATAAGATGTTACATTTGTTGCGTTATTTCACCTATGACTCTAGTCTCATAACAAATACTTTCGCTTCAAGGTAATCTCTATTCCAATTTATACTACTACTCTATTATTAACTAATATATATTAATAAGTAATAAATTATTAAAGAAATGTTAAATGAATATTTCAGGGTTCTTAAACGCATGGAGACGGATGTTGTGAACAGGGACATTTGAGATGGGAGCAGCATGCAACATATACAGTATTCAATGTCCAAGCACAGCATCCTACTTTTTCTGGGATGTTGCCCATCCTACGGAGAGAGCTTATCAGCTCACTCTCGCTTTGATGCTAAAAAATCTAAATTTTGATCTTACTAGTTATAATATTTCTAAAGCTCTTGGTCGTTTGAATGTAATCAGTCTTAATTTAATTTAATTTTAAAATTGTCATTTGTATGAAATATTAGACTATTTATTTATCCAAACAAATTTTAAAAAAAATGGACAATTGGCTTGCAATTCTTCTTACTTATCCTAAATTTCCTTTCTTGTCCTGTATTTACCAATCATTCATTTTTAGCCATCACATTAATTCGCAATTTATATTAAGAGAAAAAAATTAAAGATTATGAAAATCTTCCTAATATAACTCACCAAATGTAGTTATTGAATTTGAGCCACTTATCTATCCTTGTAAACTGAACACCTTTAATCGTTAAATTTTGTACGTAGTCATTGTACCAAATAATAAATTTTGTACGTAGTCATTGTACCAAATAAAAAATCCTAATATTAAATCTGCTAACATCACCAAAATATTGCGAAATCAATATTATAGTAAAAAATAACTAGTTCGTTGCTTGATTAAATGATAGTTCTATGGTTAACGTTAATATAGAGCTGTACTTTTTTGTAATCACTAAGAGGACCCCTTATTCTTCCATCATTATCATTTGCTTCTAATAAATAAAAAGTCCTCAATAAGAAAACTAAATGCCTCTAATAGTTTTATTGTTTATTTAAAAATAAATCATAATATTAAACAAAACAAAGGATAATTAAGGAACATTAAAATGAATCATAATATTAAACAAAATCAAATGATAATTAAAGAACATTAGTGTGTAACTACAACGTAAACAAACGTTGTATTGTAATAGGTTTTGATATTTATTGTATTCTTTGATATCAATTTACTAATATATTTTTTATAAGGATAAATTTTAATGAAGTGAGTATAAACAGTATCCTAAAATTCTAATAAAGATGAGTGTAAATAATATATTTTTAAAATGTTAGCACAATTAAAAAAAAACTATAGGCAAGTATCATACCATAATGCGACTTTGCATATTTCAATCACAAATTAATGTCTCTTGTTAAAGCAATCCTACTTCCAA
>PGTU02005214.1:0-36063 GCA_002896215.2 Cicer echinospermum
AGGAAGAGTCCTAGCTACATTCACCATTTGTTCCACCTTCGGAGCCTTGCTCCTTGCAAAGTGCCTGGTTTATGGCAATTGTAGCAAGTAGTACTGTTAAAGTACCAGGCATAGCATAATGTCCTCTTTCTCCATCGGAAAACATCGTATACCTTGTCCCATTGCATCCAAAAGATTCTTGGTTCCCTGGGTTATTAGTCCCCGTTGAATTATCACGTGGTCGATTATAATGTTTGGCAACTTTGTTTTCCCTTGCTTCTGATACTTCACACCGGACTAGGTCCTCCTGAGTTAATAATCCCTCCTCGGCTAGCTCTCTTATTCTTCATATCCTCAACTTCTCTACATTTCTTCCACAAGAAATTGGAAACGTTGAATTCCCAAGGGTAAGACAAAGTCTTGAATCTCTCACTTTAGTCCCGTCTTGGAAACGATGACACAGAACGGCTCGTCAATTCTCTTCACGGAGAAAAATCTGAATGCCTTGATTATTGATTCAAACTTAGCAGCATATTCGCCCACGGTGATGTTCCCCTGATGTAGTTTCAGGAAAAGATTCCCAGTTTACTCCTCGTGAGCTGATCTCATCAACAAACCTTGTAACCCTCCACCAGTACTCAGATCTCCTAGTAGCATATAAGTGGCATAGTGACCCTCCACTCCCGCCTGACAGTTGATCATGTCGAAGATCTTCTCCACTTCTTGGATCCATTTGATCCGCTTTTCTTTGAATCCTCTCGCCCCTTCAAACTTGGGAGATTGTATCGACGAAAGTCCTTTAAATCCTCTTGACTCTGCAGCACGGGATCTCTCTTCCCCTCTTTTTCTTCGAGATCACGTTGAGTCTTGGCAGCAGTCTGTGCAGCAACAGAAGCAGCCAGGTTATCATGCCTCCGCCATTCGTCATCCCTATTGCATGGTCTCGGAACGTCATTCCTGCTCTTGCAGCATGGTTTTCCGTATAAAACCATCATCAAGTAGAGTCTTACACATACTTCAATAATTCTAAGAATAACTTCCGACCACATCAGCACATAATAATTATTATGAACTTGAACACTCGAACCACCTAAACGACACATGATCAGACAACAACTCTAACCTACAATCTAGAACTAGAGGTTCCACAGCCCCAAAGAAAACCAAACCAGCTCTGATACCAACAATGTAAACACCCATTTTTCAAAGCGTGAGTGTATTTTTTTTTCAAAGGATTTAAATAAAACAAGAAATAAATAAGGTAACACACGTTTGGATAAATATTTAAGTCGTAATACAACGACAAATAAGTCAACAAAATTTACGAGCAGCGGAAAAAATCTTAATCCATGAATTCAAAATATATACATAACAAAAGTAGTACAGTCTTCTAGTTTAAAAATAAACACAACCCCAAAAGAAAGACATCCGTTCCCTCTATGACACCTAGTCTGATCATTTTACAAAACAACTAAACACCCCTGAGTGATCTCCACGCGCCCCGTGAGATCCTCCTAACGTAGCTGCAGTCAAGCGTTCTCATCTCCATTTCCGTCCGTAGGGTACGAACCGGTAGGATCGTCCTGACTCTCATCTGAGGGCAAAGCCCAGATTTCCACAAATAATTGTAAAGGTCACCAACCGAAAATAAACAGTTAACACATAACATTTAAGTTTTAAATGCTAAAAATAACTTTTCAACTAAGCATGCACTTTATCAGGATTTTCAATATGCGAAAAGTTCATACAATACTTTGCCAATTAAAAATGAAAGCAAAATGAAGTTCTCAATCCCCTAATGAAAACATAACAAATCAAGACATGGATAAGTTAATGAGTAATCAAACATCTAACTCAAACTGAGGATTTTCACTGAGCCAATCGATTGGGAAAATCGATTGGGGTGAAGGATTTTAATGAAAGCAGAATCTTGGGCTGAAATCAATCGATTGGGAAATCGATTGAGTGAGTACTGAGCCCCCTGGTTTTAAGCCAATCGATTTCCAAATCGATTTGGTCGAATATGGCTGAGTCCCTGACTTAAGGCCCAATCGATTGGGCAATCGATTTCTTAAAGGATTTTTGAAAACTGATTACGAAATCGATTGGCTAATCGATTTGTCAATTTGGCCAAGCCCCTGTTTACCCATCCAATCGATTGGGAAATCGTTTGCCCTGTGTATTCTTTCAAAAATTCATATAACTAACTCAATCACATTCATACATAATCTCAAATCCTAACACTTAGCACTGATAACGCAATCGCTACAACATCATTAGTTTCGAAATAGTATTGCAAGCAAACATGTTATCACCAAAATCCAAAACATAACACTTAACATTTATTAACACAATTAATACAACATCATGGGTTTCAAAATGGTATTGCAATCCAACATGTTATCACCAAATTCCGAAACATAACACTTATAACACAATTACTACACATACCAAATGAACCAACAATTCACAATTTAACAGGGTGTAGTGTCTCACGGACAAACACATGTGCAGTCTCTCACGGACAAACACAATTCACCAAGAAACGTAAGTCGTAAACGTACCACCTATCACGGGTCAGTACTGTTTACCGAGGTGCGACCTATCACGGGTCAGCACAACTTACCCAACGTAAATCGTAAACGTACTGCCTATCACGGGCCCGTATCGTTTACCAAGGTGCCACCTATCGCGGGTCAGCACGATTTACCAAAACTCACATAAGTAAACAAGACATTAAGAGATTCCCCATTCTTAATTCTTATTTAACTTAAACTAGGGCGTAGTCTCTCACGGACAAACCCCTGTGCAGTCTCTCACGAACAAACACAATTCCCTCAGGAACGTAAGTCGTAAACGTACCACCTATCACGGGTCAGTACTGTTTACCGAGGAGCCACCTATCCCGGGTCAGCACAACTTACCAAACGTAAATCGTAAACGTACGGCCTATCACGGACCCGTACCGTTTACCAAGGTGCCACCTATCGCAGGTCAGCACGATTTACCAAAACACACATAAGTAAACGAGACATTAAGAGATTCCCCATTCTAAATTCTCATTTAACTTAACGATTTTCAAAACAAAACATTCAGTAAATAAGTCATTAAGAGATTCCCCGTTCTTAATACTCATTTACTGAAACGATTTTCAAAAACAAACATTAAGTAACCGAGATATTAAGAGATTCCCCATTCTTAACGCCCAGTAACTTAAAACGATTTTCAAAAACAAATATTAAGTAACCGAGACATTAAGAGATTCCCCATTCTTAACGCCCAGTTAACTTAAACGATTTTCAAAAACACAAATATTAAGTAACCGAGACATTAAGAGATTCCCCATTCTTAACGCCCAGTTAACTTAAACGATTTTCGAAAAAAACAAATATTAAGTAACCAAGACATTAAGAGATTCCCCATTCTTAACGCCCAGTTAACTTAAACGATTTTCAAAAACAAATATTAAGTAACCGAGACATTAAGAGATTCCCCATTCTTAACGCCCAGTTAACTTAAACGATTTTCAAAAACAAATATTAAGTAACCGAGACGTTAAGAGATTCCCTATTCTTAACGCCCAGTTAACTTAACGATTTTCAAAAACAAAATATTAAGTAACCAAGACATTAAGAGATTCCCCATTCTTAACGCCCAGTTAACTTAAACGATTTTCAAAACAAATATTAAGTAACCGAGACATTAAGAGATTTCCCCATTCTTAACGCCCAGTTAACTTAAACGATTTTCAAAAAACAAATATTAAGTAACCGAGACATTAAGAGATTCCCCATTCTTAACGCCCAGTTAACTTAAACGATTTTCAAAAACAATATTAAGTAACCGAGACATTAAGAGATTCCCCATTCTTAACGCCCAGTTAACTTAACGATTTTGAAAAACAAATATTAAGTAACCGAGACATTAAGAGATTCCCTATTCTTAACGCCCAGTTAACTTAAACGATTTTCAAAACAAATATTAAGTAACCGAGACATTAAGAGATTCCCCATTCTTAACGCCCATTTAACTTAAACGATTTTCAAAAACAAATATTAAGTAGCCGAGACATTAAGAGATTCCCCATTCTTAACGCCCAGTTAACTTAAACGATTTTCAAAAACAAATATTAAGTAACCGAGACATTAAGAGATTCCCCATTCTTAACGCCCAGTTAACTTAACGATTTTTCAAACAAATATTAAGTAACCAAGACATTAAGAGATTCCCATTCTTAACGCCCAGTTTTGCTTGCCCAGAACTTAAACGATTTTCAAAACAAATATTAAGTAACCGAGACATTAAGAGATTCCCCATTCTTAACGCCCAGTTAACTTAAACGATTTTCAAAAACAAATATTAAGTAAACCGAGACATTAAGAGATTCCCCATTCTTAACGCCCAGTTAACTTAAACAATTTTCAAAAACAAATATTAAGTAACCGAGACATTAAGAGATTCCCCATTCTTAACGCCCAGTTAACTTAACGATTTTCAAAACAAATATTAAGTAACCAAGACATTAAGAGATTCCCCATTCTTAACGCTCAGTTAACTTAAACGATTTTCAAAACAAATATTAAGTAACCGAGACATTAAGAGATTCCCCATTCTTAACGCCCAGTTAACTTAAACGATTTTCAAAAACAAATATTAAGTAACCGAGACATTAAGAGATTCCCCATTCTTAACGCCCAGTTAACTTAAACGATTTTCAAAACAAATATTAAGTAACCGAGACATTAAGAGATTCCCCATTCTTAACGCCCATTTAACTTAAACGATTTTCAAAAACAAATATTAAGTAGCCGAGACATTAAGAGATTCCCCATTCTTAACGCCCAGTTAACTTAAACGATTTTCAAAAACAAATATTAAGTAACCGAGACATTAAGAGATTCCCCATTCTTAACGCCCAGTTAACTTAACGATTTTCAAAACAAATATTAAGTAACCAAGACATTAAGAGATTCCCATTCTTAACGCCCAGTTAACTTAAACGATTTTCAAAACAAATATTAAGTAACCGAGACATTAAGAGATTCCCCATTCTTAACGCCCAGTTAACTTAAACGATTTTCAAAAACAAATATTAAGTAACCGAGACATTAAGAGATTCCCCATTCTTAACGCCCAGTTAACTTAAACAATTTTCAAAACAAAACGCACATTAAGTAAACAAGTCATTAAGAGATTCCCGATTCTTAATACTCATTTAACTTAATGGTTTTCAAATTCCACACAAAACAAACTCAAACAAATTGTCACATTCAATCCATAATTCACACCAAAACATATCAATCAACCAACATCAAGTATGCACACGCCAAATACGATGAACACACATCAACATAATAAATTTCATTTATTCAAAATCTTACATACGTGAGGTAAATTCATTTTTCCCAAAACAATACTCCAATCCTAACAAAATTCGTTTCCACACAACCACAGATAAGGCCGTAGATGCAAACTAAAAGTTTGGAAGGAGCCCTTACCTTAACGTTAGCTCAAACGTGCGTTTCCGGCACCGTGAGTAAATTCGGTAAATTTTCCGCTCGCAACACCGCTTCCAAAACTGGTCCACTAGCGCCGTAGCACGGTAGTGAGCAACTTTCCCTTCTAACTCTTCGCGAAATGAAGCTTGGATCTAGAAGAAACGGAGGGGTTTGTGTTTGAATCTCAAATACCGTTTTTCTTTGTTTTCGAATCAAAGAGGAAGAGTGGAGTTGCGAAATCTTTGTTCTAGCACTCACCCAACTTTGGGTCACTAGTTTTGAAGAAAAGGAAGCAACGAAAATGAAAAATGGGAGGAGGAGGAAAATGGGTTCGCGGGTCAGAGGTAGAAAATGGAAAATTTTCTTTTCTTTCCTTTCTTTTTCTTTCCTTTGTTTTTCCTTTCTTCCTTTTTCCTTCTTTCCTTTTTATACTATTTTCTTTTCCTTTTCCTTCCTTCTAGATTTCTTTCTTTCTATTCTCCCAAGCAACATATATATATATATGTATATATATATTATATATATATATATATATATATATATATATATATATATTAAATATAACTTAACAAATATCTCAAAATATCTAGATATTTGTTAAATTACCATTTCACCCGTAACGCATTAAATTCTCCGTAAAGGATTTACCGCACTTAATTTAAATTTATTTATCGACGAGTAATTCTAAACGGTGTCAAAATAACTTTTTGATCCTATAAACTCCATAATATTATTAGCTTTGGCTAAAAAGCCTCCCAGCCAAAATCCAAAACATATAAAATACATAAAGTGTACTTTAAAATTATGGGTCTTACACACAAATTCTATGGCTCAAGCAACAATTATATGACTATGGACTTGATCTCGGATGCATCCCACTGAGATGTGACAATACCAGTGCAATCAATATCTCAAAGAACCCAATCATGCATTCTCGAACTAAACATATTGACATGTGTCATCATTTTCTGCGAGATCATGTGCTCAAAGGCAATGTTGAAGTAACATTTATGGATATGCACAATCAACTAACAAATATTTTCACAAAGCAACAACCTAAAGACTCATTCTACAAGTTTGTGTGGCCCTAAGTACTGCTGAAGCAGAGTACATAGCAGCAGGAAGTTGCTACGCACAAATTCTATGGCTCAAGCAACAATTATATGACTATGGACTTGATCTCGGATGTATCCCACTAAGATGTGACAATACCAGTGCAATCAATATCTCAAAGAACCCAATCATGCACTCTCGAACTAAACACATTGATATATGTCATCATTTTCTGCGAGATCATGTGCTCAAAGGCAATGTTGAAGTAACATTTGTGGATATGCACAATCAACTAGCAAATATTTTCAAAAAGCCACTGCCTAAAGACTCATTCTACAAGATACGAAGAGAACTTGACATTTTAAATGAAAACGATCTCTAATGCAAGGTACTTATACTTTGTAAGTCATTTATCTTCAAGATCTAAAAACTTCACTTGATATGATTGATAAAATTGATTCTTTGATGTTTATGTGTCTTTGTATTTATGAAAAAGCACTTTACATGTTGATTTCTTTGTGAAAAATTCGGTTTAAAAACAAATTTCTAATATCGTAGCCGAATACACATTATACGTATTCGAATACGCGTTCCCAGAACAACGTGTATTCGAATACACCTTATATGTAGTCAAATACACGTTCCCAGAACAACCTATATTCAAATACATCTTATATGTAGTCGAATACACGTTCCCATAACAATCTGTGTTCGAATACAACCAGTATGTAGTCGAATACAGGTTCACGTTTTTCCCCAATATAAAAGTTGTATCACGTTTATTAGGTCATTTTCTACATTTCCGTATTCGAAT
The DNA here is from genome assembly GCA_002896215.2 of Cicer echinospermum. Classification (NCBI taxonomy): domain Eukaryota; kingdom Viridiplantae; phylum Streptophyta; class Magnoliopsida; order Fabales; family Fabaceae; genus Cicer; species Cicer echinospermum. The sequence goes on from PGTU02005214.1 coordinate 7,345, forward strand.
ACAACTGTCCTTATCTTCAACGCTTCCAAAAATCCTGTCTTGCAACAAGTTACTCAACTATTATATCAACATACATTGCATCTAAGATCAATCTTAACTCACAACGTTCACCTCAAAATCAAATTTCTCAAACCCAAAAACCAATTTTTTTTCCCAAATCCGAAAATCTCACTATCATCATGGATGCTCCCAAAAGAGGCTCAAGAACCAAGCATGCTGAAGTGGGTCCTTCAAAAAGGAGGGATAGAATTGATAATATGGCCGATTTGTCTCGTTTGCTTCACTCCCCGGAAGAAATCGACCGTTTTCGCACATACTACTTCGACAAAAGGCTCATTATTCCTAAGTATGGTACTCTTGTTTCATTTTCTACTTTTAAGTTTCCTGAGTTACAGAGGGCACAACATTTAGAGGAATTCATTGGGTATAATGGTCCTATTTAACTTGATCTAGTTAGGGTATTTTACTGTAATCTCAAGAAAGAGGGGTCTCAGTTAATTTCTCATGTTAAAGGCAGAATCATTTAATTAGACACTCCAACTATTGGTGAAATATTGCAACTCCCGTATGAGGGTGAGAAATTTAGGCCAGGAAATTTATGTGAATGGGAAAACATCACCAAATATGATGCTTATGTCTCGTTGTGTTGGTTTGACACGGATACCATGGAACGAAAGAGGTCACAGGCTGGTTCAGAATTTGGTCGGCAACGATATGGCGTTGGAAATCTCATCGTTGACTATAGACTCTTGCGTTACTTTTTGAGGTTGAAAATTACTCTTAGATATCTGAATTTGAAATTCAGATTATGTATTACATGTCTGAAGGATATTCACTCAATTGATCATATTTTGTTTGCTCCGTCTTATTTGCTTCCAAGGATGCTATTGGTTTACCTTATGCTAAGGAAGTCACTAGAATTTTGGATCACTTTAAAGTGTATTTTTCCGGCGAAGTCATGTATAAACCATCCAAGGACAATATTCTTGATTCAAGTGTGCTTCCAAGTATGAAAGTCATGTAGAATAAACATCTTCAGGCATATGTTCATAAAGGTGATGTTGGCCAATCCTCTACTGTTGCCCAAGAGGAAGAAGATGCAGAAGCAACAACACCTGATGATGATCATGTTTCTAACCGCATGGTCATGGACAAACTAAACTCTTTGCAAACATTCACCACTACCCAATTTCATAATATGGACACCTCCATCAACACACGCTTTCAAACCATGGAGACCACTAATGCCCACAACCATGATACCTTATTGCATGAACTCAATGGGCTATCCTTCAAAATCGATCACCTTCACCTCCCACCGGATGATGACATGTAGATCAATACTAGGAATGTATTTGTTGTAGTTTGTTTGTGTAATGTTTTATGTTGTTATTGTTAAAACTCTTTGCCTAGGCTTTTCTATTCTGATGAACTATGTACAATTTGAACATGATTCCATTTTACATATGTGATGTTCTTTTGTTACATCTTGTGTGACGCTTTCACTATACTAGAATTTGTATGCTTGAATTATATTTTTCTATTTTTTTTCCTTCTTTTTGATCATGTCAAAAGGGGGAGAAAATTTGGTATTTTGTTGTTGTTAAAACCTTTTGTAAGTCTTCAAAAATTTTACAATACGATGGCATGAACTCAAGATCAACAGGGGAGTACACATGAATTCTGGGAGAGAAATTTTAAAACATTCAAACATGTTAAAGTCTCTCCAAACAACAAGTTTTGTCATAATCAAAAAAGGGGAGAATGTAAAATACATTTTTTTGATGAAGACAAAAGACCAAGGAATGTGTTCAAAGTTACAAAGATAAAAAAAGAAGTCAAATAATAAAAGTCAACCATATTCACAAAAATTAGAAGATATATAATGTAAAGGTACATAATACAATCTAATATGCTTATATTTGAAATTCACATGAGAACCTTTCATTTTAGCATATGCATCAAAAGGATTTTCAAAGCGTCAAAATATATAAATAATGTTTGAAAATAATATTTTTGGCAAAAATACAATGTTGTATTCGAATGCAACATGTTGTAGCCGAATACAGACAAGTCAATAGCCAAAATTGAACATTTGTATTCGACTACGAGATGGTGTAATCGAATACGAGTGCTAAGTCAGTAGCTAAAACTGAACATCTGTATTCGAATACGAGACAGTGTATTCAAATATGAGTGCTAAGTCAGTAGCTAAAACTTCACATTTGTATTCGACTACAACTTGGTGTAGCCTAATACAAAACCAAATCAGTGGCCAAATTCAAACATTTGTATTTGAATACATACTTCAAAATTCAAATAAAACTGAACGTTAAAAGGATGTGTATTCGACTACACACAAGCTGTGGTCGAATACAACTGGAAACAATGCAATTTTTCAATTCTGAAATGGTTTTGGATCATTGCATTTCTTCATCAAACCTCTAGAAACGATGACCACTGATCTGAAGTGATGTCTATGGAGTATAAATACCCCATAACATCAGTTTAATAAATAAAAAATCCTACTAGCAAACCTTGAACAATTTTTTGAAATATTCTCAAAGTTATTTTTCACATTTCAAGTACTGGCATTACATTTTCACATCATTGAGAAAAGTTCTCTAGTATACTTGAAATATTATTGGATTGATATTATTGTACAAATATTATACTCAGTTTCTTAGTGAAGAACATTTGTTAAATGAAGAAATTTAATTTAATTAATCCACCACCCCTCATGATAAAATAATTTTATGTAAAGAACTCACAAAAAATTTCACTAGAGAAGAATAAACTTATTTCCTAAATTAGTAATGAGCTCCTTTTAATACGGTTCCCTACTTCAGTTCGAATTCCTCTTGTTTGGATTGTGATTTCCTTGTTTCACTGAGGGACTTTAGTGAAATTCTAGTCTTGGATGATTAGGAAGATAAGGTGAACAGTAAAAATTGGGTTATTCTTCAAACTAGTTACGAGAAGGAGAATGGAAATAATGAGAGAATTATTGAATAGGAGAATCTCTTTTTTGCCTCTGGGACATTTTCCATATTACCTTTTTCTCCATTCTTGTTTTAATTAAAATTCCTTATTTGTATGTTAATGTATTAATACTTTGACCACCCCTTTATTTGTAACATATTTTAATTAAATGGGTTATTACTTTCTATCCCCTTAACAAAATTTTGCCCTCAAAATTTGACAAATTACCTATTGGAAGAGGTAGGGATATTCCCTCTTCATATCAGCCTCTATCTCCAAAGTTGCTTCCTTTGAAGATGATCATTCCCATAAAACCTTTACTAGGGGAATAGCTATGTTCCTCAATGCCTTTATGCTCCTATCAAGAATCTGAATTAGCATTAGATTGTATGTGAGGTTGGGTTTAAGTTGGAGAGATTCATGGTGCAAGATTTGGTGAGAGTTTGGAATATACTTTTTTAATTGGGAAACATGGAAAACATCATGGAGATTGGACAAAGATGGAGGCAAGGCTTATCTGTAAGCAGACGGACCCATCCTCTGCATAATTTGGAAAGGTCCAACAAAGTGTGGACTAAGCTTTTTAACTATTAGCACTCTTCCAATACCAACAATAAGGGTAATCCTTAACAATACATGGTCACGTTCCTCAAATTCTAAGGGTCTCTTCCTATGGTCAACATAACTTTTTTGCCTACTTTGGGCTATCCTCAACTTATTCTTAAAGATCTAGATTCCACAAGTAGTTTTTTGGGGATGATAAGCAGTACTGAGGTGTAATCCAGTCCCCAAAGACTTTTGGAAGGCGTTCCAAAACATGGAGGTAAATATGGGGTCGGTATTTGATATTATGTTATAAGGTATCCCATGTAATCTTATTATCTCCTTAATAAATAATTTGGCTACATTAGGGGCATTGTAGTAGACTTACTGGCCTCTGATGTTCTATTATTATCTTTTGACAAGTCAGACACTGGACAACAAAGGTAGCCACATCATTCTTCATGCATGACCAATAATTCTTCTTAAGATCCTGATATATCTTGGTGGCTGCACGGTGAATGATCAAGTGGCTCTTATAGGCTTCCTCTAATATTATTTTTTGGATTTAAGTATGTTTTTAGTTCTTGCAATTAACCTTTTTTGATTTTGGTCCTCCTAATTTTTTTTGCTTGGTTAACATCCCTGCAACTATTGTTTCATTTTATAATAGTCATTCCATCCAGTTTATGTTACAAAAATGTAACACCGTTAAAACATAACCATTTTTAAACACAACAAAACTAAAATTTAATTAAATTATAACCTTTTTTAACCTAAAATTAATCCTAAATGTTTTAGTTTGTTTCCCTAAAAAAACCTAAATCTTGTTCTTCTTCATAATTTTAGCCCTCTTCCTCATCATAATTCACATCATCATCACCAACATCTTCATCCATTTGTGACTCATCACCGTAATCAAATTCATTGTTAACATAATTCTTTTCTTCGTCTGGTGGTACTTGTTGGACAATGGTGGGTTCTAGAATTGGCTCTAAATCAGAGTTTTCCAGCTTGGCGTGGAGATTAAAGGATTTTAGGAGAGTATAGTAAAAAGTTCAAAAGCGGGAGTAGAATTTGGTTGTAGAGGGAGGAGGAGCAAAGAAGAAAGTCTTAGTCCTAGATCTAGTAATGGTAAGTGGTGATGAAGGAACTTGCCATGATAAAAGGGTTAAACCTTTAATCAAATTCATTTTGCTTTTCCATATTTTTTTATTTTATGAATTGCGACACAACATGAGAAATTCTACAACGGGAAGAGGATTAATGAAGAAGAAGGTGCAATTTATGTTTTTTTAAAGGAAAAAGACTGAAACATTTGGGGTTAATTTTAGGTTAAAAAGGTTATAAATAATTATATTTGGGTTTTTTTATTAAAAAATGGTTATGTTTTAACTGCGTTACAATTTTTGTAACAGAAATTGGATGGAAGAACCATTGTAAAATAAAACTATATTTCCAAGGATATTAATCAAACAAACAAAAGTCCAAAATTGAAAAAGGTTATTATTACAAGGACCAAATACATATTTAAACATATTTTCTTTAATTCTTGGTCCTTAGGTATACAAATTCTATTTTGAAACGGAATTGTCCTATCTATTGCCCTTGAAAATTTATCTTGATCCTTTTAGCCTATAACTCTCGATCTAGTTCTTGCGACTGCCTAATCTGATCCCTAAGATCATTGGTTATTCCTAGCTGGTTTAAAAGAATTCCCCCTCGAAGAGGTATCATCTTATGATTTAAATATCTAAAGTTCTCTACCAATATCAGTTCATGAATCATCAGATATGATATGTGTTGGAATTCAATTATGACTGGTTAGTCCCACATTGATCAGGAATGGAGGCTATATTGGATATATAAGGAGAATGACCCATAAACCTAATGCCTTAAGGTTTTGGGTCGAGATGTGGTGTATAAGTCTCTTATGAATCCTTGTTTAGCCCATTCTGAATGTCGGGCTCCCCATGACTCCCCAACAAGTGGTATCAGAGCTTAGACACCACATCTCGACCCAAAATCTTAAGGCATTAAGGTTTTGGGTTGAGATGTGGTGTCTAAGTCTCTTAAGAATCCTTGATGTTTAGCCCATTCCGGATGTCGCGCTCCCCCCGGACTCCCCAACAAGTGGTATCAGAGCTTGGTTTGGCTTGATGGGGGAGCAAAAATGACTTTGATCAAGTGGATCAGGTGGATTAAGTCTAGTGATAAAAAAAAAGACTTGGATCAAGTCTAGTAGTGGTGGAGACTCATAATTCAGGGGGAGATTGTTGGAATTCAATTATGAGTGGTTAGTCCCACATTGACCAGGAATGGAGGCTATATTGGATATATAAGGAGAATGACCCATAAACCTAATGCCTTAAGGTTTTGGGTCGAGATGTGGTGTCTAAGTCTCTTATGAATCATTTTTTAGCCTATTCCGAATGTTGGACTCCCCCGGTCTCCCCAACAATATGTGTAGTGACTTTCTACTCAAGGCATATGCCACTACATTGGCCTTGATTGGGTGGTATCTTAGCTTAATGTCATAGTCTTTCGATAATTCCACCCATTTCATCCGCTTCATATTAAGTTCCCTCTGGTCAAAGAGGTACTTTAGACTTTTATGGTCACTGAAAACATTAAAATATGCTCCGTATAGATAATGCCTCCAAATCTTTAGGGAAAACCCTATGGCAGCCAGTTATAGGTCATGAGTTGGGTAACTCTCCTCATGTCGTTTTAGTTGCATTGAGGAATAAGCCACTACTTAACTTTTTTGCATCAGCACACAAGCTAGACCTTTTAATGATGCATCACAATATACCTCAAATCCTAAAGTTTGACCTGGGATGGCCATCATAGGGGCAATGATCAATTTGGTTTTGAGTATCTGAAAACTCTTCTCAAACTCATTATCCCTCACAAAAGGGTAATCTTTCCTAGTTAACCTGGTCAAAGGCAAGGCAATTTGGGATAATTTTCTAATGAATCTTCTATAATACATGACAATCCTAAGAAGCACCTAACTTCAATCACATTCTTAGGTTGTTCCCACTCCAATATTGCCTCTACCTTAGAGGGATCCACTATCGCTCCTCCCTAGGTGATCAAATGGCCGAAAAACATTATTTATGACATCTAGAATTCACATTTACTAGGCTCGACATACAACTTCCTATCTCTAAGTATTTGTAGCACTATCTGAAGATGTTCTATATGTTCCTTAGGGGTTTTTGTGTATATCAAAATCTCATCTATGAATACCACTACAAATCTAGTAAGGTATGGTCTAAAAGTCATATTCATATAATCCATAAATATAGTTGGTGCATTGGTCACACCAAAAGGCACAACTAAGAATTCATAATGTCCATACCTTGTCCTAAAGGCTAGTTTGGGGATATCTTCTAACGTTATTCTGATTTGATGACATCCTGATCTTAAATCAATCTTGGAAAACACGATAGCTCTATCTAAGAAGTCATCTATCCTTGGTAGAAGCTATTTATTCTTAATGGTTACCTTATTCACTTGTTTATAATCTATACAAACCCTCATTATGCCATCCTTTTTCTTTACTAACAATGCAAGGGCTCTCCAAGGTGACACACTTGGTCTGATGAATTGCTTGCTTATCAAATCCTCCAGTTAATTTTTCAGCTCACTTAACTCTAAGAGGGACATCCTATAAGGTACAATGAAAATTGGTCCTGTTCTAGGGACCAAGTCTATAGAGAATTCTATTTCTCTTTCTAGAGGCAAGGATGTCAAATCTTCTGAAAAGACATCCTCATACTCACTAACCACTGAAATGTTTGATAATTGTACTTCCAAACATGAGTTAGAGGATAACAACAAAAATATTCCTTGACCCCCATGGTTTAAACATTTGAAGAGATGAGAAGTTTTGGATATGGGAGGAAGCTTTAGTTGCTCCAGTTGGGGACTACATAGGGAGATGATAATTTCCTTCCCATGGAAGACCAGAGTCATTGAATGTTCAAACATCCAGTCAATTCCTAGTATAATGTCAAACCCTTTAATGTTTGAAGCAAGTTCGTTTTATACTTAGAGTTTTGATGATAATAAAAATGTTTTATATGAACAATATATTTGACTTCAAAAAGTATGAAAGAAGATTCATGTTTTTGAAGAAAATCTAAAATATGATTTGATTCAAATTAATAATTGATAAAAAACTAAAATAAGATTTGATTCAGATTTATAAATTAAAGAAAATCTAAAATAAGATTTGATTCAAATTTATAATTGAATAAAATCTAAAATAAGATTTGATTCAAATTTATAATTGAAGAAAATCTAAAATGAGATTTTATTCAAATTTATAATTGAAGAAAATATTTGACCAAGTTGAAATGAAGATGTGGTCAAGATTTATCTACAACGAAATATAAATATAATCAATTTGAAGAATTTACAAACTCAATCTAAACAAAATACGAACAAAATAAATCTAGCGATTTTACAATCTCAATCTGAACCAAAATACAAACAAAATCAATTTGAAAAATTTACATACTTAATCTGAACAAAATACGAACAAAATCAATATATAAGAACTGCTCAAATTGGACTCAGAAATAAACAATTGGCTAAAGAACATATTATCAAAATGCATCTTGTTCACAATTATTTTTGAATAAGATCATTATTGACCAAGCTAGGAATGAAGATACAATTCAGAATTAAACAATGACTAAATTGAAGCCCTAATTTTAACTATAAATAGATACTCAAGGCTGAAGAAGAAGATAATCCAAAATCGAAAAAGAGTAGGGTCAAGGTGGTTAGTTCCTCAAAAGTCTGGGGTTGTCAGGATGTTTGGGAAGATTGGCTTGGAGGGTCAGGTGATTTGAAATTCAAGGTATTTGAATTAGTGAATTAAAGCCTTCTAAATGAGAGGACTGAATGTAGCCAAGTTAGTGGTGAACTGTGATAAATCTATGTGTCAAATTATTTATGTTTACATTGTTTGCTACCTCTGAACTCGATTTCTTCTTAACTAAATAATTAATAAAAACCAATCAAGCTTCGTCAAATTAGCAAAAAATTATCAACTTTGTCAAACAGGATTCAACCCCCATTCTCGTGTTTGCACCTTCACTTCAGAGGTAAGCAAACTAAATCTAATGAAAACATTATATCAAATAGGATATTTGGAAATTGATGACACACTAAGGAAGTTTTAGTTGAATTCTTAGTTGTAGTAGTTACAACTAAGGGAAAAGGTAATCAAGTAGGGGAAGATTGAGTTGCAAAACACAAGATGAGAATAATAAAGAGAATTTTTATAATAGTTCAATAAAGGAATCTTGTAACTAGGGTCAAATTATAAATCGATGTTGGATTCGAAATGAAGCTCATCCCTGATTTAACCCCAATATTTTCATATATATTATATATGTGTCTTTTTAGTAATTGTCATGATTTAGTATTTAATTAATAATTATTCTATGTGTAAACAAATTAAATTAAATTTTATCACCCTTAATTTTACTTGATTATTTATAACCTTTTTGTTTATTTGGGTAGTTTCAATAATCATGAAATTGATGTGTTAGATATGTTTGTTTTATTTTGTTATGTGTGACCTGTAGTGATATTATTGTCTTGCTTGATTTATTTTAGTTGATAAAAATATTAGTTGAATTATTTAATTAATTTAGAATTTATAGAGGTTATATTATTTGTTAGTTTTACATTCGACCAAATAAGTATTCATTTTGGGAGATAGTAGAGTTAGTGAAACTCAACCCTCATATATTATGTTAATAAAAAAATGGCTCAGAGGTATGTTAACGAATTGGTATACTACAAAAACTAGACTTCGTAAGTTCAGGGACTTGAGAACGGAGCAAAAGACGGGAAAATCGAACTCTTTTCCAAAAAGAGATGCCGCTATGTTGAAGAGACAATTATCTCATTTGGAAACATATCTGGGCGGCATTAAATATATGACAAGGTTACCAGATATTGTAATAATTGTTGATCAGCAAGAACACTATATGGCTCATATGATGGCATCTCCTCTTATGGATAGACTTTTTTTTATTTCTACGATTTCTAGTTTTTCAATTTTTTTATTAGTTTTTTTATAGAATAGTGAATTTTATAATTCTATATATTAAATATTTTTAATAATATTTAATTTATTTTTTTAATAATAATAATATATCCATTTCTTACTAATAATTAATATAAATTATTAGTAAGAATATTAATATAATAAGTGTTTTGAAAATATTTTTGGTCACCATCTTTAGTATAAAAAAATAGTGACTTGACTCATTCCTTTCACTCTCTTTCATGACAAGATTTTATGATAATTCATGGTATTGTCTTGGCATAATGTAGATTTTATATCTTTGTCTCAACCAATTACGATAGGAGATAATGTACATTCCCTCCCTCGTTCTTGACACCATGCACCCACTTCTTTCTCCTCCTCAACACCTATAATTTGTTTTTGAAATGAAGATTACAAATTTAATTATGAGTTTTATCATTAGGTGCAATTAAGAGGGGACAACTAAAAGACTATTCTCCTTTGTTATATCTCATGCACTCCCCTCTCTTAAACCAAGATTATGATTTTATTTTAATTCTCTAAAAAAAATCTATGCAATTTTTGGTTTTGTAACTATTAGGAAAAAAATTAAGAGGGTTATATGACACCCTCTAATTTATTTATTTAATTAAAAGGGATTGTGTGACACCCTTCAATATATGATGAACTATACGAATTAATCATAATTAACTCATACACACGATTTCAATTGACTTTGTAACAACCTTAAAAAATTAAAGAAATAGTAACCATTGATAACATAATTTTGGAATTAAGTGCACTTCCATGTTAGACAAGAAATCAATGATAATATTGCAACGTAAATAGCTATTGAAATACCCCTTATTTTAACAATCTCACTCCTCCTCCCTCTGATCATACATTTTCATTAGGCCATCTTGCTGTCACACCTATTCATCATTCATACACTCCTAAAATAATTTTCTAAGTCATAAATCCCAATATTTATCCCTGTTAAATTCATCATTGCCTCATGAGCTATTTCTCGTGGGAATTTAGAGGTGTTAAGAAAGAAAGCGCCTAAGGTAAGGGCTTTTCCCCATGTGAGGTTAGACTAGATATTAAATTAAGGATTTGTAGGATATTGATATGATATCTTGATATCTTTAAAGAAAAATGTTGATTTTATGTTAGTCTTAAATAATTTAACTATAATGTTTTGATTTTTTGAGTAATATGTTTGCCTTGGTAAACTTAATTATAAAATTTTGATTTCTATTATTATAACATGAGTAATATGCTTGTTGTCATATATCTGACGTAAAGTTGTGATTTTGTGTTGTTTAGGTGTACTTAATTATAAAGTTATGATTTTTATAATGATTTCACGAGTAAAATATTTGTCGGGATGTATTTAACTTAAAGTTTCGCTTTTTGTGTTATTTCATTTTAATGTTTTGATTTTTATGAATACTATATGAGTGTTGAGGGAATTGATGAAAATTTTTAATTTTTAATTATGACAACCTAATTAAGTTGATTATTGTGATGTCTTTAGTGATAAACTTTGATTTGTATTCCTAAATGACTAATAATAGAGAAAATTTATAGTAGAAGAAATAAAGTTAATATTTGTATGTCTTCTTCGTTATTTGAGTTTTAATGTCTAACAATAACATGAATCTAATCCAATGCTATAGTTTATAAAATGAAAGTTGTGACTCTAAGATATTTATTCACGTGTTTATGTGTTCTATATTTGGGATAGCAAAATTAATGATTCTTAACTTTAAGCATCCATGAGAATAAAACTTTGATGTCATATGTGATTTAAATTTAACCTTAAATATTTTATTTTTGTGGTTGCCTAAGCGACTGATGATTTGTATTTTGAAAATTGTTATCTTTGTGATGGGTTAAGTGACTGATGAATTATGTGTTGAGCATTGTTCTCTTTGTGGTTACCTAAGTGAATGGTAACATCTACCTTTTGAGCATCATTATCGTTTCATGATATATCATATACATCTTTGTGGACGCCTTAGTGGTTGGTTTAATTTTCTTCATTGGTATGAGTGACTTCTGAGTAGACGCTTTAGTGGCTGATTATATCCAGATCATATATTTTTAGGAGCATGCATAACTTGCATACATTTTATTGTTATTTTTATTTTGATATAATTAATTGTTATAAGGTGAGTTGCTACTTGATTTATTTAGATACATTTTATGACTTTTGATACATCTTTGTGAGTTATTAAAGAATCAGTTTCTTTAAATATTTTATTACGAAAAGATTTGATATTCATATTTTATGGTTGTTAACTTATTATTTGGTTTAATTTTTTGTTGTTGGATGAATTGATCCCTTACACCAACATTTAGGTACTAAAGATCTCAAAGAGTTGCATTAATGATGTTTGCTTAGTGCACGTGTGTGGGAAAAAGGGACATTTACTTAAAAATAATGTTTTGTATTACTAAAATTGTTGTGGTACATTTTAAAATTATTTACTTTTCATCCTTAACTTTAAATAGAATGCGGAAGTGAGTTTTATTTCGCTAGTAAATAATTGAATTGTCGTTAATTTCACTCAACCTTGTTTCTTTTGAATTTCACCTAAAGAAAATTTATTTTGTATTAGAGTGTAAATGAACATCGATCTAACAATTGGAAGATTAACTTTGCAAATAAATAAATAAATAATATTTTAATAAATTACATTACGTTCTTTTAAAAAAAATATATCAAGTCATTTTTTGACGAGTCTTTAATTTATTAAATGATGAACCATTCCTAAAAAAATTATAGTAGCTAGTTTCTAAAAGAAAACAAATATTTTTAAGTAATGCACTGAATGAAAAATCTGTGGCGTTACACCTGACATTTTTCTTATTATAAAAGTTTGATACTATTACTCTTGTTAGTTTCTAAAATTATTTCAATCAATTCGAAATTTTTTTATTTAATTTTAATAAATTAAACATAATTCGATAGTATAACGCAATTATTGAGTTCGACATTCGGTATTATTATTTGCAATGATTAAATACACTTCCTTAAATACTATTAGAGGATTCGTAAGCCGACCAAAGATATTTGTATTTGTATATTTGTATATTTGTATTTGTAGTGAATATAGTATTTGCACCGTAGCCATGTATGAAGTCATTTTCAAAGATATGGGATTCTAGTTTCCCTTCAATGATTTCAAATGTTCCACTCTAACGCATCTAGTCCTCACTTCTTCCCAACTACTTCCAAATTACTGGTCACTTTCGTCGATTTCTGTCGTTTTCCATGTATTTGGGATATTGTGGTGCAATAAAAACCTCAGCATCAAAAGGGGTTTGGTTTCATTTAAGCAAAAATATAAAGTTATTAAGGCTTGTTATGATTCCTTGAAGGGTTTCAAGAAAAATTATTGTTACAACCAAGTTAGTTTGAAGAACACTGACCTTAATTCTTGTTTTGATGATGACAAAATATGTGCGAGAGAAATCTATGTTTTAATTGATTTTTATAAGTGTGTAGATTCTCTAACACAAGCTCAAATAGTGATCATCTTAGTATAAGATGTTTTTTCACTCATGCTATATTAACTAAGTCAACACTCTGATTAACATGTCTCTCAGTGACTCTGATCAATGGACCCTAATGCCTACTCTAAGAATTATGAACCTGATAAATGCAAGTAAAGACAGATTTGATCATTTGGATAACTCTCTTTGAAAAGTCATTCCTCTTAGCTCAAACTAAATAATAAGTCAACACTTTAGCATTTACCATCTCTATGTTCACCAAAGTTAAAACATCTATTATCTTTTGGTGGAAGCTATCGTCTGAGTTTAGCATCCACATTAATCTGATCCTTTGATGCATACATCCTCTAATTCTCATGAGTTAATGATCAAGATATATTGAATCATTATAAAGTTAAGAAAGGAAACAAAATAAATATAAAGATTCAAGACATCTAACTAATTGTGTGGTCCTTACATTTCTTATGAGATATGCGCAATAACTCCTGCAACTGTCAAAAACCCTAATGACATCAAATTTCTCTATATAATGAAGCATGAGCATTAATTCAAAAAGACAGAACAAAAGTGAACCTTCTTTGTAACTATTCCTTGCAATACTGAAAAGAGAAAGAGTTCTGGAAATATTTGTAATGTTTTTACTAAGAGTTTACATTATAATATCCTCTTGTAAGAGTTACCCAGAAACAGTTGAACCCTTTATATCTATAACCTGACCCAATAATGGTTGCAACCTCAAAAAACTTGACTATACAAAGTTAGAAGTTTGAGAAAATTAGAACATAGATTTGAGACTAATAGATGATCTTGTGCTTTTGGAAATCAGTTTGATTTAGTGGATTAAATTCTTTAGAGTGGAGGGACTGGATGTAGGTACCGTGTTGGTGGTGAAAAAGGATAAATTAGTTTTTTGATTGATAGTGCAAAACTGGTTTTAGCTATAATCCTCTAGTTGATGTTTGGATGATGACATAAACAAATAAATAAAGAACACGTATTCTCTAACTTATTTGCAAAGTGTGTAGATTCAGTTAGAAGACAAATATTTATATTAATGACTATCTATTTTAAGATATCGTAAATCATGAGTAAATTAGAGACAATAATTTGTTTTTTTAAAACAAAATATTGTCACCTAATAAGCAATTAAGTATGTTTACTAATAGAGCAAGTCATTATATAAGAATAAGAAGTATTATCATATGCATCCGCAATCTGTTATTCGAGTCAAAGCGGTAAAGACAAAAAAATACAATTCAATGATTGTTCCTCTATTGACAAAAGAAAATAGCGCTACAATGACTATCTGTCTTTGACTAAAAACTATCTTAAGTCTCTGACTCAAATATCAAAGGAAGAAAGATCTAAGTAAAGCCTTTGATAAAGTCAATCTTTTGGTATAACCTAGATTCCCTTATGAACAAAGAAAAGAGAATCTATTAAACTTGTACACAATAATTTTGAAAGAAAAAAAAACTGTTGAAGTTGTATTTGACTCTGATGTACACGCTCTAAAACGTGTCTCTGGTGATTCTTTTAATGCAAACAATGCTTTGATTAATTGTGGCTCCAATAAGTGTATCAAGCATTTGATTACTCTACCTCAGATACATCGTGTCTAGCATCTGATAGTCTGACTCTGATTAAAAGTCAATGATTTAATGAAAAGTAACTCTCAAAAGTCAACGCTCTAAAGAAGACTAATTTGTGTATCATCTACTTAACACCCTGAAGTTTTTATCTGTCTAAAGGTCTATTTGACAAACTATGATCATGATTCCTCTGCTCCTTCTGTCTCCATATCAAGATATGTAGAATCAAATACATGGATAATTTTGGACAAGATTTAATGGTGAATCAATCTCTGAAGATCTGATATGAAACTGCATGCAACATGTTGATTTCTTGCAGTCAGGACAATAACCATATACCTTGAAATTCCTTATAAAAGAACATGCAACGCTCATTAAAGAATACACAACGACATACTACGATAAGCACAATACAACCTTCTATGCACTCTTGCTCTCCAATTTTTGTCTAAGTGTAGAGAAATATTTTCTGATAATACAACATTATAAGCATCCTCTTATGAAGGCTTGAACACAATCAAATTGAATAGTAGGTGTTCAGTGGAAGTATAATTTTGTTAGTGAATTAGTAGATTAAATCATCCAGTTTGATAGGATTGGACATAGCTACCGTGTTGGGGGAGAACTAGGATAAATTGGTTGTGTTGTTCTATGTTTATGTTTTATCTTCTCTGTTTTCATCACTTTATTTTTAATCTTGTTAAAAAGGTTTTAAATTCAAACACAATTAAAACTCCCCTTTCTTGTATTTCTCATTGTATCTTGAACTTGTTTTTATTATAAAAAAATAAATAAAAACACAATTCAACCCCCCATTTTCTTGTGATTTTTACCTTTAATTGACATCAACGCTTGTCTCTTGGTCGAGCACTTAATTGTGTTTAAGAAAAGATTATTTTATATTTTGTTGTTATGACTAACTCTGACGATGAAGCTACTGGAGGTAATGTTAATAGGTCTCATCTATTTGATCACTACGCCAAAAATGACATTTAACAGCGCCCATTTTACAGCGCTTGCTAAACACAAGCGCTGTTGTAATTATATTTTAAAAATAACGGAACCTATTACAGCGCTTTTGATTCAAAGCGCTGTAAAACAAGCGTTGTAGTAGGTCATATAACATTTGCGCATCACGTTATAAGGCTTTTACAGCGCTTGTCAAAAAAGCGCTGTAAAAGGAAGCGCTTTCGCGTATCAGTTACAGCGCTTTTTTCACAAGCGCTGTAAAACACATGCGCTTTCATTGAATTTAACTACCTATTACAGCACTTTTTTCACAAGCGCTGTAAAACACATGCGCTTTCATTGAATTTAACTACCTATTACAGCGCTTTTTTCACAAGCGCTGTAAAATACATGCGCTTTCATTGAATTTAACTACCTATTACAGCGTTTTTTTCACAAGCGCTGTAAAATACATCTTTCAAATAATTATATACGTTGGAAACCCTCATATCCTCTACATCTTTCAAATAATTATATACGTTGGGAACCCTAATATCCTCTACGTACTGTGCGGCCATCTACGTTGTCTAAGCTATTTTTTACACATGATCTGTTATGTTTTGTTACATATATATTAAATCTACTAAAAATTGTTATATATATATATATATATATATATTAAATCTCTTTTACACATGATCTGTTATGTTTTGAAATTGTCAAAAATTGTCAAAAATGCATACCACATGATCTGTTCTGTTTTGAAATTGTTAGTTGATATTGGTTCTTTTTGAAACTTGTTGATATGTTTTGAAAGCTTATTATTTTTTGTTACTGCATTTATATAGGTGGTATAATATGGATCGGAAATGGATTTCAGCCAATCGATTGTCATAAGAGTATGAAATTGGAGTGAAGGAGTTTGTTGAGTTTGCAGTGAAGAATGCAAAAGATCCAAATAGAGTAGTTTGTCCTTGTTTAAAATGTTGTTTTGGAAAACGTGTTAGAGAAGATGAATTAGAAGGACATCTAGTATGTAATGGAATTGATCAAAGCTACACATGTTGGATAAGACATGGTGAGAAAAAAAAAAGGAAACATTAATTTTGAGAATAGTTCGACATATGCTTCAACTGACTTCGATACAGATACATATGAGCCGGACCGAGTTAATGAGATTGCAAAAGCAGTTGAAGAAGATCTTCGAGATTGTCCTAAAATGTTTGAAAGTTTGTTGAGTGATGCAGAGAAAGAATTATATATGGTTGTACTAAATTCACAAGACTGTCAGCGATATTAAAGTTGTACAACTTAAAAGCGAGTAATGGATGGTCTGATAAAAGCTTTACAGAATTATTAACACTCATAAAAGATATGTTGCCAAATGATAATGAACTTCCCAGTCGAACCTACGAGGCTAAACAGATTTTGTGTTCTATTGGAATGAGTTACGAAAGGATTCATGCGTGTCCTAACGATTGCATTTTATTTCGAAACGAATATGAACTACTTAAGGCGTGTCCCAAAATGCAATGTCTCTCGATATAAGAAGAAAGAATCTACTCCAGCAAAAGTCGTGTGGTATTTCCTATAATACCAACATTTAGGCGCATGTATCGCAGTGAAGAAGATTCAAAACACTTGACATGGCATGCAGATGAAAGAATTAGAGATGGAATGTTTCGACACCCTGCAGATTCCCCACAATGGGCAAAAATTGATCACGAGTATCCTGAATTCGGGATAGAGTCAAGAAATCTAAGACTTGCACTTTCTACTGATGGAATGAATCCACATGGTCTTCAAAGCATCTCACATAGCACGTGGCCTGTGATTTTGGTAATATATAACCTACCTCCATGGTTATGTATGAAGCGTAAGTTTATGATGTTGTCTCTGTTAATTTCTGGACCCAAACAACCTGGAATGATATCGACGTATACTTGACTCCTTTAATTGAAGATTAAAAATTCTGTGGGAGACAGGTGTGGAAGTTTATGATGGGTATAGGAAAGAGTGTTTCAATTTGAGGGCTATGTTGTTCGGCACAATTAATGATTTTCCAGCATATGGTAATTTATCAGGATATAGCATTAAAGGTCAGTGTGCATGTCCATATATGTGAAGAGAGTACAAATTGGATGCGGTTGAAACATTGTAAGAAGAATGTGTTTCTTGGACATCGTAGATTTTTACCTTATAGTCATCAGTATCGTGGGTGGAGAAATGCATTCAATGGAAAATCAGAGGAAGGTAAAGCTCCTTTAGCACCGACTGGATATCAAATACTTGAAAAAGTACAAGGTTTGACCAATAAATTTGGCAAACCTTTTGCGGGAGAGCTGGTGAAAACTGGGTGGAAGAAAAAGTCAATTTTCTTTGAATTGCCATATTGGAAGTCATTGTATGTAAGACATTTCCTCGATGTGATGCATATTGAAAAAATGTATTTGAAAGTGTTATTGGTACGTTACTCAATGTTCCAGGAAAGTCTAAAGATGGCGTCAACGCAAGATTGGACTTGGTCGATATGGGAATAAGAAATGAACTGGCTCCAGTAAAGAAAGGAAATCGCACATATCTACCTCCAGCCGCTCATACTCTACCTAGAAAGGAAAAAAATTGTTTTATGTAAATTTCTACACGAAGTTAAAGTTCTAGAAGGATACTCTTCGAACATTAAAAATTTGGTTTGTATGAAAGACCTCAAGTTAAAAGGTTTGAAGACCCATGATTGTCATATTATAATGGAGCATTTGCTACCAATAGGTATACGTTCCATTTTACCTGAAAAAGTTCGACTAGCCTTAACTAGATTATGTTTCTTCTTCAGGAAATTTGTAGTAAAGTGATCGACCCTCAGAAATTACCGACATTGCAGAGGGAAATTGTTGTTACTTTGTGTGAGCTTGAAAATGTATTTCCCACCATCGTTTTTTGATATAATGGTTCACCTTACTGTTCATTCTGGTTAAGGAGACACAACTTTGTGGGCCAGCTTATATGAGATGGATGTATCCGATAGAACGATATATGAAAAATATTAAAAGGGTACGTAAAAAGTAGAAGTCGACCAGAAAGTTGTATTGCGGAACGATACATTGTTGAAGAGGCTGCTGAATTTTGTACTGAATATCTGTCCAATGTTGAATCCATAGGCTTCCCATGTCTCGTCATTCGGGAAGACTATCAGGAGAAGGGATAACTGGAAGGAGACTACTGACTATATCAAGGACAGAATGGGAGCAGGCACAATTGTATGTTCTGCACAATGATGATGGGTTCAACCGTATGTTATAATACACATTGATCAGTTATCTCGTTTTGAACATGAATAGGAATCAAAATTGGATAACTCGAGAGCACAATCGAAGTTTTGTAACATGGTTAAAAAATCACATAATTGTCAAAAATTTGATATAGACCCCGGATCAATTTCAAATAGATTGAGGTGGCTAGCAAATGGTCTGAGCTTACATGTCTTTTCTTACACTGGTTATGTTATTAACGACTACACATTTTATACCAAAGACAAGATGATCAGACCACTATGCAAAATAGTGGAGTCCTCTCGTAGCTGAAGCGATGCATGCTCAAGTGCAAAAGACAAAAACCCAATATATGCAAATCTATCATATTTTGGGTTATCGAGCGCATATGGGAGTTAGACTACACAATGTTTCATGTTCCCATATTTGGTTGCAAAGTGGGTCGATAATAATAATGGCGTTCGGATTGATGAGTCAGGATTCTTGCTTGTCGATTTTAATAGGGTGGGATACAAAGAACGAGCCTTTATTTTAGCGTCGCAAGCTCAACAAGTGTTTTATGTCACTGATCCTTCTAATGATAAATGGTCTGTTGTCCTATCGACCAATAAAATAAGTGATGATAACAATAATGATGAAGATGTTGGTAATGACTTTTATTTGCAACATCACAACAATCACATGAAATTGATTCAACTGATGATGGTTTATATCTTAGAGATGATCATGATGAGGGAATTTGGATTAATCCATCGTTTCTTATTGTAAATGGACAAACAAATGTGAATGTCACCAGGAAAAGAAGAAGGGCATCTTAATGTATATGTTTAATTGTTTTACATAAGCTATGCATGTAATCTGAATTGTGTTATTGTAAATATGCATGTAATCTGAATTGAGTGTTTTATACTAAGTTCTGATTAATTTATTTTCTGATTAATTTATTTTCTGCTTATTTTAGCTTGATTTGAGTGTTTTATACCAAGTTCATGTAACAATGAGTGTTTATATTTAGCTTGATTTACATGAACTGAACTGAATATAAATTAGTAATTTTCATGAACTGAAACTGAACTGAATAGAGAGATTCTCTTTTTGCTCAGTGCATATATATATATAGATTCTTCAGAATACTCATTTCTAATAATTCATCATCTCCTAAAGTATTGTGATAAAGACAATGATAACAATATTTTTAATCCAATAAACAATGATAAAAAGGTTTTTAATGTCATCCCAACCCAAATAAACCAAACACAAAAATAAAATAAAGAGACATTTTACAGCGCTTATCTTACAACGCTTATTTGGGAAAAGCGCTGTAAAAGAGCCTCTTAAAATTAACATAAGAGACATTTTAGAGCGCTTATGTGTAAAAGCGCTGTAAAGGCATTCAAATAACATAATAACACACGGAGGTCTTTTACAGCGCTTATTTGAAAAAAGCGCTATAAAGAGCCTTTTAAAATTTAACTAAAGAAGCTTTTAGAGCGCTTATGTGTGAAAGCGCTGTAAAAGGCATTCATATAACATAATAACACACAGAGGTCCTTTACAGCGCTTTTTGGGAAAAGCGCTGTAAAAGAGCCTTTTAAAAATTTAACTAAAGAAGCCTTTTAGAGCGCTTTACAAAATAAGCGCGCTGTAAAAGGCTTATAAAAAGCGCTGTAAAAGGGTTACGTATATATAACAGTTACCTCTTCAGTTTCCTCTTCATTACGTAAACTTCACTATCATCTCAACCTTCATTTCTTCTCTTCTTTTGCAAACCCTATCATCCCGTCCATTACGAACCTTATTTCCACGATCATCTCCTTCGTTTCGAACCTTATTTCCATCCAAGATCATCTCTCCATTTCACACAATATATTTCATTGAAATACGTAACCCTCATTACGTATTTCTTCAATATCCTATTTCTTTGAACCATATTTCTGTGAACTTTCTGCGTTCCCTCTTTTCTTTACATTTCATCTTTCTTCGAACCATTATTCAGGTATTGATGTTATAAATTTTTGTAATCATTAAAATGCATGTTGAGCTATTTTAAGATATACTGATACATGTTGAGTTTGTTTATAATAATGCATGATGCATGTTGAGCTTGTTTGATGTTATACTAAAGTGCATGTTGAACTTGTTGTAGTTAAATGGATACAAACAAAGATTTAGAAGTTCAAAATGAAGAAGTTGGCACCTCTAAGACTTATGAAAAGAGAGTCAAACGTGGTGCAACTATCATGCAAAAGGTGATTAAAGCACGGAGTAGTGGCATTAAATTGAGGTATACTATACTTTGTTTGCTGTGTGTTTTTTAATCTTTTTTAGGGTTTAGGGCATGTACTTACTATATGAGTTATTAGGTTGGCTGGAACGAGAGTGGTCAGCCAGTTGACCCCAACAGCTCCATGTTTGTAAGCTATATTGGGGCTGTTGTTCGTCAAAATGTCCAATAACAATAGACAACTGGAGAGATAAGGCGTTGAAGGATGCCAAAGATATCATCTGGAATGACATTCAAGTAAAATATTTTGATCTACTCTTTTGTCATTTATAATTTTTTTCTGTAAAATACATTACTTATAATTGTTTTCATTGCAGACCACTTTTGTTCTTGATGAGGAACGAAAAGTCATATGTTTGAGAGTTGCTGGGAAAATCCATCGTGGATTTAGATCCCATCTCTCAAATTTCTATCTAAAAGATAGAGAAGGAAACACAAATGCTGAACCTCCAAAGATATATCAACATTATATATCAAAGGATGAATGGAGTGCATTTGTTTCCAAACGTTCTGACCCGGCGTTTGTCGTAAGTGATTAATTTATTAGCATTTGTGTTTTATTATTCATATTCGTAGCGTATTTTAACTTTTCACACAATTGCTATTTTTTTATATATAGAATATTAGTAAGGCAAATCGCGAACGGGCAAGCAACCCAAAACACCCATACAAGAAATCACGTATGGGATATGCACGCCTTGAACAACAAATTGTAAGTAATTAAACATCACTTTATATAATGAAGTAATTTGTATTATAAACTATAGTGTGTAACTAATTTGTATTATTTTGTTTATGATTTAACGAATAGAGAAAAGACACCCAGCCGATCAACCCTTGGGTCGTCATATATTGTGGAAGGAAGCGCGTGTTAATAAAGAAGGAGTGGTTGATAATGAAAATGTCAAGAAAGTGTAGAACTTTGTGTAAGTATATTATCACTTTAATATTTTTAATATTGTATTTTAAAAATGCTATTGAACTTATCTTTTTAATGTTACATGTATTTTAGGAAATTATTGAACAAAGTTCTGAAACTCAAGAGGGCAACAAGGATACGTGCAGGGACATTCTTGGGAAAGTGTTTAATGTCCCTGAGTATTCCGGTCGAGTGAGGGGGAAAAAATTTGGCGTAACTCCCAAAAGCTTTTTTTCCTCAAGAGAAGCGCCAAAAACCTTCCAACGAGGAAGTATTAGAGAAGCTCAGAATCCTATCGGAGCAAGTGGCACTCTTGGTGAATACGAATAAAGACAAGCAACTTCCGGTTCAGCTCCAACCTGAATACAAATGGAGAGTGAAACCGGGAGTTGCAACGTCGGTTTGAAGAGTATTCCCGAGGTAATAAATTACTTACTACTTACTTGCTTATGTAATTACTTATGTATTAAACAAACTTATATATTAACTGTACTTATGTTTAACTATTGATGTAGGATGTCACTACATGTGTCCTATACTTGTCCTCGCCGACTCAACGGAAGGTGGGAAAAGGAATATTGTACAATACTTCGGGAGAAGTATTGCACAATATTCCGATCCCCGCGGGCCATGTCAAAGTATCGCCTACGGTTGCTTTCGAACCAACTGCACCGTTGCCCATACCGGACAACGATGGAGATATGAAGTTCTTAAGCGACGCTATTGGCAGTTACGTGGCATGGCCCACACACCTTGTTGCCCTCCAAAAAAAGATTTCCCAAGGACAAATCAGTTACATCTCCCGAAAAGGTTTGTCACAGTTTATTGCCTAAGGTTTTTCATTTTTTTCAGATTCAATAAACTAACATTTTACCTCATTTTTTGTAGGTCCAAATAAATAAACCACCCCTACAGCCAAAAAAAGGCAGCAAACCTCAAAAATTGGAGTTAATAGGGCTGCCAAACTACAAAGGCTGGAGGGTAATAAAGCTGCCAAACTTGCAGCAACAAAAAATCTGGATCGGGAAAATCGGTCGCTGCTGCTGCTGTCCTAATAAAAGTCAGCCACGCCTTGGTAAATACGGGGGCGTGTCTTGAACATCCAAATAAAAAGAACATGGCAGCAGCAACGATTCGATCGCCCATCGTACATGAATAAAGACATCTTTGGAGATGAGTATATTGAATACCTCGAAAAGGAGCACATGTACGAACTTCTCGAACATAAGGAGCTGAGTGCTACTGTAATCAGCTTGTACATAAGGTAAAAAATACTTTTAATTGCATTTATTTGTAATTAATTAAATGCATTGGTAATTAATCTAGTTTAAAAATTTTCAATTGAAGGTTTTTGTACGAGAAGGTCGTGTGCACGAGGAAACTGTCAAATAAATACTCATTCTTGTCTCCACATAAGATGTCGATGTGGAAACTCGATCAGAGAATGTAAAAAACTACATTGTAGATATGTTTTTAGGAAATAAAGAAAGTGATAAATTGTTCTTGGCACCATATAATTCAGGGTACGTAATTTTATCTTTTTTAATTGATGAGAATTTAATTTATTAGTTGTCTATAAACAAAATTGCTTAACCAATTTTTTGTTTGTTGTAGGGCACATTGGGTGCTATTTGCAATCAATGCGGTCTCTGAAGTGTATACTATTTTGGATCCCGTGCACGGCAATTACACCAATCACCCCGAAATAAAGACTATGCTCGACACGTAAGTAACATTCATTTATTTCTTACATATATATATATATATATATATATAAATATTCATGCTCTAATAATCACATTTATTCATTCGATAGTGCCTTAAAAGTTTATCGAGCTCAAAGAGGTGCTAAGTGTCGAAGCAGAAGTCTAATAACATTACATGGATCTCAATAAAGTGCCCTCGTCAAACAAATAACATCGACTGTGGGTACTACATATTGAGATTCATGAAGGAGATTGTTGAGAAGAATAAAACTATTATCCCAGAAACGGTTACGGTATTTGCATTATATGATTTTCATATATAAATTATCTATATATTTGATACTAAACTTATATAATATGTTCAATTTTATATTGCAGTACTTTTGCCAATTCCAGTCCATCATATTCTGAGGAAGATCTGATGGAATTAAAGGAAGAATGGTGTCAGTACGTGCTTGACATGAAAATTATTTGATTTTCTGGAAATAGCTTGCTGCTGGGCAAGGGATCTGAATATTATATGGTAGCTAGTGCATATAATGTTATATTCTGTTAGTTATTATATGTAAAT
Organism: Cicer echinospermum; assembly: GCA_002896215.2. Classification (NCBI taxonomy): domain Eukaryota; kingdom Viridiplantae; phylum Streptophyta; class Magnoliopsida; order Fabales; family Fabaceae; genus Cicer; species Cicer echinospermum. The sequence goes on from PGTU02005214.1 coordinate 31,739, forward strand.
GATCATAGGACACAATATATGAACATGCATATGGATCTGAATGTAGTTTAGGTTGTAAATTAGGTTATATATATATACGTATCTGAATGTAGGTAATTAGGTTGTAAATTAGGTTGTATATATGTATCTGAATGTAGTTACTTAGGTTGTAAATTACAGAGTTACATATATGTTAATAAAGTTACAGAGTTCTGATTTCTGTTCTACTGATTGTGTGAACTGCCTATGGTATTTGAATATGTTTTGTTGTTGTGTGCACTGATTGTGAAGTGATTTTGGATCAAATAATTTTGGATACAAAGATAAAAGACAGCGCTTTTTAAAAAAATGCCATAAAAAGCTTAAAAAGCGCTTTTCATTTCAAATAATAATTTACAGCGTTAAAAAAAAAAAAACACACATTTTTACAGCGCTTTTTTTTACAAGCGCTGTAAAAATGTTGTTCTAAAGCGCTTTAATGGTGCACCTTTTACAGCGCTTTCGTGAGAAAGCGCTGTAAAATGTACAAGAAAAGCGTGAGCATGTAAAATGCAAACCATAATATGAAATTATGGGTGGGCATTTTACAGCGCTTTTTTGAGAAAGCGCTGTAAGTGAGATGCACACGCTTTCTCATATATGAAAATTATGGTGGGCATTTTACAGCGCTTTCTCAAAAAAGCGCTGTAATATGCCCACCCATATATGAAATTATGGTTGGGCATATTACAGCGCTTGTTTGAGAAAGCGCTGTAATATGCCCATCCATATATGAGTTATGGGTGTGCATTTAGAGCGCTTTTGAGAAAGTGCTGTAAATGGACACCCATAAACTCATATAATGGGTTGCATATTACAGCGCTTTTGTGAAGAAGCGCTGTAAAATGTGCATAACAAGCGCGCGTTGTATTTACATGTTTATAGCGCTTTTTTAAAAGCGCTGTTGTATCATTTACAGCGCTCGTTTCCACAGCGTTTATTTTTTTTGAAAAAGCGTTGTAATGGCTTAAAAAAAGCGCTGTAAATATGCGTTTTTTCGCGTAGTGGATGTAGAGTTGAATACTAAAAGTAAAAGTGATAAGTTTTCGTATTTCACATGATCATTATCTGAATGTTGAAGTTGGGATATGAAGATCCCAAAAATGAAGATGGAGTTGAAAATACTCAGAAGAACTGAAGTTGATAAGAAGAAACAATACAAAGTCACCATAATCCACCCTTTATGATGAATGCAACCACCTTCAAAGAATTTGACAAATGCAGCAACAAAGAGACATCTAAGGAAATTTTGATGCTTTGTGTCTTAACTACGAAGAAAGAAGCAAGAAAAATTTAGGAAGCAAAGGCTAAAGGTGGAAAGAAATAAGGATATTGAGAAGATGTTCTCAGGATTTCAAACCTTTGTCTCTGGCTAAAGGTGTTCAAAAAAGATCTATAAAACAATTGATCATGTTAAAAAAAGTTTCTCAGGAGTATTCCAAGTAAGTGGAGACGGAGAGGACCAAAGGAAACCACTAATTAAAGAAGTTAAGGATCTCGACCAATTGGCTCTATAAGGATAATTATTTCACTCAATCCCGTGAGATTTAAAGTGGTTAAGGATGACCAAAAAAAATCAATCCTGTCTCAAACTAAGGAAAACTTATTCCAATGCGTCTTACAAATTAAGGAAGAATCAAGAAAGTGACCCTGATAACTAGAGTGGGACTCATTCAATGAAGAATTTCTTTCTTTTAAAGAAGTTCCTACTCATGAGGAACAATATTAAAGAGAAAATTCACAACGTGTAGAGATACAGGGACAAAAAAGACAAATCCAGAAAATAATAGATCATTACGTCTAATGAAAAGTGATAACAACTCTATTTATAATAAACTATTCTATTCAATTAAATATAATTTTTAAAGAATATTGTGTTAAAATATTTTAGAATATATGTGATATTTTATGATATATTAAATTAATAAGTATTATTTATTTTTTTCTTTACTTTTCAAAACTAATAGCATTTTAACGTAGTATTGAAAAAATATAAGATTTTAGACATTTACATTATAAAACAGATAGTAATTAAATAATTATCATCAATACATTTGACTAGTTAAATGAACCACATAGTCTATATTTATTTACCTTTTTGATTATAGCTATTTTAATTATATTTTTAAAATAATTATATGAATATGATTAATCTATTTTAGGATATCTATTTTTATTATATTGTATAGTTTGAGAACTATATTTTTTGAATAGCAAAAGTTTATTTATATTGTATATTTTAAAGACAAATTTGCTTTATTAATTACTTGAAATCTTGATTTTGAAATATTAAATATTGTGATTCATTTTTTTTAGTGTGTTTGTGTTGTCTGCCTATTTTACACCTACTTATTTAATCTTTATGGTTAATCATTAAATATCAATATTGATTTTTTAGATTGTTTTATTATTCTAATAATTAATTTATATTAGTAGGAGTATTTTAAATTAATTTTTAGTTTGAATAAGAAAATAAATAAGTGTGGCGATTGGAAAAATGGCTTCTTAGCCCATGTGTGAGGTCAAAAGGGATTTAAATCCCTTGTTATAACAAAAAAAATAAGGGAATAGAAAAATTATCTTTAAATTTAAGGTGTCGATCATTTTGGTTTTCGAATTTTTTATAGATAAAATTATTTTTTAAATTGTAAAAATATCATAAAAATTTTCTAGATTTTTTGCGTTAGTATTTTTGTGGCAGTTAATTAATTATGTGGATTATCTTACATTGATTCATTGTCAATGTCATTCTTTGAGAACAATTTCAATGAAATTTTTTTCATTCTTATAATATATAGATAAATTGGTGAGGATATAATTATTGCATTGTCATGATAAATGTGAGGAATTATATGGAAGATTTATTTATTTATTTTTTAAATTTTTCATGTTGTAATGACATTGAATATACATCATATAGAGGGTAAATATTCATTAACTTCACTCATAATCTTTTAAGGACAAAAGTTTAACATGGACTATATTTTATTACTATTTACAATTCAGAGATTGTTTTATAAAATTAGTATGTCATTTCTCTCATGAAATTTTTTATTTTAACACACTTTTTTAGAATTTTAATCATCCAAATTACTCCCTAAATCCATTTATTGAAAAACAACTATTTTGCCTCCATTATCCACACCGTAAATCCAATTTGAATTAAACCAATGTCAAAATGGACTTATGTGAATAGATGTCTATAGTACCACTAATTATATTTTCTGAGTTAAATTAAGTTTCTTAACTCAATTTTGGAAATTGACCCGTTTAAGTGTGTTCTCATATTTATTTGCGTTTATGCATAACTATTGAGTTAAATTTATGGAGGCCGAGGAGTCAAAGGAACCAAAAATAAATTTTCCCTTTTGGACCTGCGATTAATTAGCCCAGTTTGAAAGAGTCGAATAAGAAATGGGTGAGGTGTGTCTATTATGATTATATTATAAAGTAAAATGAACGGGAAAATCATATTTTTCAACTCCGATCTATATTTCAAACATATTTTTCATTTGTAGTTGATAAAACTAGTGTAGTTGTCAACCTGTGCTTAAATATGGTGCTCTAATGACGTGGAGATTATCTTATCTCATATATGTAAGGCCTGACAAGCCTAGTGATGTTGGGAAGTACAATTGAATGAGTTTATCATGGAGGTCTATTGTTGAGCCTAAGTAAAGAATATTAGATCACTTATGGGTATTCTTGGTGGAAAATTCCTTAACCGTGGGAAACTTTTGGAGTATCCCTCCAAATGTAGGGATCTGCTATACAACACACATTTACCTCGGACTATCAATGTATATGTTGTCTCGACGTTAAGCTTTAAAGATTCTTGAGGGAAAAGTAAATTTGATACCGTCCATATGGTGTGTGGCATAATATCAAACCTTTGACCAATACTTTCAAACTAGAATGGTATAAATAGTGAAAAGGTATAGAGTCTAAGTTCATGCACTTTCTTGTGATTGTTCTATTGAAGGTGACAATAATTTCTCTTATATGATTTGATGTTAAAATTGAGATATTGATTTTCTGAAGTGACTTTGATGTTACAAATTGATATTATTTTCCTTTATATTTTTGATATAATGTGATGTGTATATGATACAATTTATTATGATTACTTGCATGTTATTCTACTGATATTATACTATTCAACATGATTTCCTTCAAAACTTCACCTCTTTGGTCTGTTTGTGTTGATCGATGGCGTGGTGTGTGCAATATTTTAGTTATTGGCAGTTTAATTGGAGTATTGAAGTTAAAGTTTTTGAGAATCTCCACCTTCTGATATGCTAATTTAA
>PGTU02005222.1:0-30606 GCA_002896215.2 Cicer echinospermum
ATTATTATTATTATTATTACTGTTATTGACTTCTTAAAAAAGTTCAACATAGACTCCTACTATTTTTTGTAAAAATAAATTTTATAATAATAAAAAATGAAGAACGAATATATTATTTGCTAATAATCCATCCTGTTGTCCTTTAAGTTACATGAAAATTACAAATTAGTTCTTTATATTTTTTTTATAACAAAATAGTCCTTTATTTATCTTTTGGAGTCAAGTTTGTGATTTTATGTTTGTAAATGTTTTTACCGTTAATCTTAATTTAAAATCAGCAAAATTGAAATCCAAAATTTTCTTAATTTTTTAAATAAACTCGTGTACTTAACGATTTTAACTGAATTAATCATAAAAATATAAATCATCAATGACGTAATATCTATTTGGTAAAAAATTGAGAAAATTATAATACATTAATTATAATTTATTGTATGAATATACTCATAACAAATATTGATAGTACATTCAGCGATGGATCTTCTTGGTAGCTAATCAAAAAAGCTGCGAAAACAAATCGAAAAGAGGTTCGAGAAAGGAGACAAAAGGAAAGACAATTAGTAGTATAAGAAAAGGATTTGGGGGATTTGTTCATAATTGTGGAAATGGCTGATCCACCACCATCTGAACACACCCTCAGAGAGTATGGGAATCGAAATAGAAACCATGCTCGATTGGCTATCCATAACACACCGATTATTGTTAATTAGTTTGAAGTGAACCCCGCTCTATTCCAAGAGTTGAAGGAGATTCATTTTTCCGGTAAACATAATGAAGACACCAATAGACACCTCACAAACTTCTTTGAATTATGTGAAACGGTGAAAGTGGATGGTTGTTATGAAGAAGACAAGAGATTGAGATTATTTCCATTGTCATTGAAAGATGATGCTAAGGAGTGGCTTAACTCATTTCCTGCCAGTAGTATCACAACGTGGGATGACCTTGAAGATAAGTTCTTAGAACAATACTTTCCCCCAGCTGTGTTCGTTAGAAAGAGGCAAGAATTTCAATTTACAAAACAAAAAGAGGACGAGAATCTCTCGTGACCACTTACAAGAGGTTTCCAGGAGTTCTACTCAGCTGCCCGATGGCCCCCAATTTCATGCTTATAGGAACAACCACCTGACCACATATGCATATATTCTGTTAATCGGTTTGAAGCCTAGCACTTAGGGAACTATGTTGGGCTGCCTACAATAGGGAGTCTTTGAATTACAAAGAACTGCATTAGGAAACACAGCAAACATTATTGAGATCATCACTGAGCCATCAAATGAACAAATTGATGTTGTTATGGACAGAGGTGGTGTGTCAACAAGTCGGTTATATTGCGACATTGACATGTTATGGATTTAGTTTGGCTCTAGGTATGGCTTCTCTCAAAACAGTAAGAAAGATGTTACTCGCCGTTTGAGATAAAAAATGAGCGATGGTAAGCCCCTAAATATACAACCCCAAGTGGCCCCTGTCAAATTATTGAAACATACTGTTGTAACTTTTGTGGTGGAGCACATAAACAATGGAGCTTGTGAAGCATTGGATGAAAATGATATAGAAGAACTAGAAGAGGTGAATTTTATGGGTAATAACGGCAAGCAGAACAATCCCTACTCTAGTACATACAACATTGGTTGGAGAAATCATCCAAACTTTTCTTGGAGAGATCAGCAGGGTGGATCTCAAGGTCAACAAGGAGCTCAAGCAAATCAAATTCCACCTCAAAAAGCTGCTTGAGAGAGCGCAATGGAGTAGTTAGTAACAAGCACAAGGTCTTTCATTGAAGAGTCAAGAGCCATCCAGAAAATTCAATCTGCATCAATAAAGAATCTGGAAACTCAACTAGGTCAACTTGCCCAACAAATGGCACAAATAGTGCTTGGAAATTTGCCTATTGACGCAATTCCGAATCCACAAAATAATGTCAATGCAGTGACAACGAGGAGTGGCAAGGTAAATGAACAAGTATCACCTAAAGCCAAACAAAGTGGAAGTACTTCAACCCATTCGGAGGAAATGGTCACACAAACATCAGTTGAGGAGCACATTTCTCTTGAAAAGGAGGAAGAACCTGTGGTACAGAAAAAGGAGACCCTACCAAAGCCTGAAATTCGACTTCCATTCCCTCAAAGATTAAGAAAGGAAGAAACTGAAAAACAATTTGGTAAGTTTCTTGATGTTTTTTATAAAATTACAAATTAACATTCCTTTTGCAGAAGCACTAGAGCAGCTGTCGGCTTACGCCAAGTTCATGAAGGAGATTATGTTAAAGAAAATAAAAATTGGTAGTGAAACAATGATGCTTATTGAAGAGTGCAGTGTTATTCTACAAAGGAAGTTGTCACCTAAGCTCAAGGTTTCTGGAAGCTTCTCTATTACTTGCGCTATTGGGGAAAGAACTTTTGGGAAATCCCTGTATGATCTTGGGGCTAGTGTGAGTCTTATGCCCCTTTCCATATACAAAAGATTAGGCATCGGAAGAGTCAAAGACACACAACTGATGTTACAATTTGAGGATCGTTCAATGAAACACCCATATGGGGTGGTGGAAGATGTGTTGGTCAAAGTAGATAAAGTTCATTTTTCCAGTGGATTTTGTGGTACTAGACATGGAGGAAGACAATGATATCCTCTTGATCTTGGGGAGACCATTCTTAGCAACAGGGAGAGCTATGATTGATGTGGCGGATGACACCTTAACCTTTAAGGTAAATGAGGAAACAGTTACATTTAATATTCTAAAAGCCATAGAGCATTCAAACGAAAGAGAAGGGTGCAACCGAATTGAGATTTTCAATTCGATAATCGATGAAGAAGTTGAACATCAAGGACTCATTCTGCCGTTAGAAAGAGTGTTATGCCTACTCCAAGATGTTGTTAAAGATAGTGAAGATCCAAGAGTAAAAGATGTTTTATTCATGTTAGAAGCATCACCATCCCACTCCCCCCGCTTCCATACTACATGGGAGGAGTTGAAAGGGAATGAAGAAGAATATGTAGAGAAAAAGAAAGAGACGCCATTGGTTGAACTAAAGTAATTGCCACCTCACTTGAAATATGCACCCCTTGGTGAGAAAGATGATGTGTTCTTTGTCATATAATACACTTGACAATGGTTGAGGCGTCAAGCTAATGACCTTTAAAGAAAGCGCTTCATATGAGGACACACCCATAAGTAGAGGTACTTTTATTTTTTGCAATATTATTATTTTTATTTGAATTTTTTTCATTTTAAATTATGTGTTAAGTATACACTATGATTGAAGATTTTTTTAACACTTAAGCTAGTCTTAAACTATTTATTTCAGATTTTGAAATTTTAACTCTATTATTCTTATATTACTGCTTAATTTGATAAGTTTCACTAATGCATGTATTGTTGATTACTCCTTGTTTTTCAATACTCTCACTATGCCATTTTTTTTATAAAAAAATAATAACCAAAATTTGTAGTGCATGTTTTCATCATTTAGATAGTTTTACTCTTCTTATTATCTTACTTGTGAGCGTTTTGAGTCTAAACACTTTAATTCTTTGTTGTGTGGATTATCCAGACATGTTGTTATCCCTTCAGAAACTTGTACTAATTCTAACTTGCATCACTTGTAATTTATGCATACACTGAGGAAATATTTTTTGGTCGCTTGAGCCTTTCTAACTATCCTATGCAAATTTTATCCTTTGATAGCCCCTTTGAGCCTTGCCCTTTTATTTTGGTTACTTGCCACATTACAAGCCAAAAACCTGACTTTAATTAAATCACCTTACTTAGGGTTAGGTAGAAAATAATTATCGTCTTGGTAAAGTTCTAAGTTTGGGGTTTCTCATGGGATAGCAACCTTTTAAGTTTGGGGTAGTGATTCTCACAAAAAGAAAACAAAATCAAAACAAAAGGAAAAAAAATCAGTTTGTGTACTTTGATAAATAATATCTTCTTGGTTGTTTTATGAATGTTTGAGAATCTTCACAACAAAAAGGTGAAGAAAAATAAAAAGTTGTAGAATAATTTGAAAATGTATGCCTAACTCCAAGTAGTAAAGCCTACAATCCCAAAATGTCCTACCCTTACCTAACCCCATTACAACGCGAAAGTCCTCAAAAGTGTATTGTGTTTGCTGCATTGTGATTGCTAACTAGATTTTTTTTCAAAGCCTATGATAGCTTGATGCATGTTCTAGGATTGGGTGATAAATTTTCATAACCTTGCTAAACACTTGAGAGAATATTTTGGTGAATCGTGTGAAGAAGAGAGTTGAACTTGATGAACGAATGCTAAATATACAAATTGTGTTGTTTTTTTATAATAACAACCATGAAGCACGATGAATGTATTGTAGTACTGGAACTTTGAAATTGAGTTTGATTTATTGAGAAATTGAGTTAAGTTTGCTTAACTGTACCAAATCTAAAATTAATTGTTGCTTGGGACAAGCAATAGATTATGTTGGGGTGGATGACTGTTCATCATATGATATTTCATTGATTTTGTCTTATTTATCTTTAACCATAGTTAATCTTAAGGAGTTATTGATATATTTTGTTAATTAGTTTAGTTCTCTTGATTTAATGAATTTTTCTTATTTCCTTGATTAAGTAGAGATTTTTTTCGTTAGTTTTGCGTTGTTTCTTGTGTTTTAGTCAGTGCTGAATTTTGGTGAGAAATAAACATGACATATGTGGGATTTCAGCCATCTTGAGAGTTTATATGTCAATTTAGTCAACTAAGTGCAAGGCAAGCTAAGATCATAGCTACAACTTTCACAGAAGATACAGAATCAAATTTAGATACAAAGAGGCTACAATGAAGTATATGTCATACAATAAGTGTGTGCGCACTGTGGCCACAAAGACCTGCGCCTAGGGCGCATTTCGGCCTTCCTAATCTGCCGCTTGCGCTAAAGCGCAGCTGGAATGTTTAAAATGCATTTTTTTTTTCACTTTTAGGGATCTTTTTTACAATGGAAAGGTTGGAGATTGTGCCCTAACCAGAAACTCAAAGACGCGGTTTCTAACACCATGGAGCAGTTTATCAAGAATCATTCAGAATCTTTCTTGTAATGTCACTAATCTCTATCCTTTTTATCTCTTGTCATGAGTAACTAAAACCCTATTTGTTAGGATGGTGGTAAACAAGATTGAAACCCTTATTTTCTGATCTTGATTTATATTTATATGAATGAGTTTATTGAATTATTTCACATCTCTGTACTTAATGCTTTTTATGTGATCAACATTAAAATTTTCTTACAATTTTCGTTATTTGAAACAGGGAGTGGACTTTACGAATTCTTGAGATGAGAAATTCCATGATTTAGTTCTAGGGATAGATGCAGGTTCATTGAAAACCAATAATTAGTTGCAAAAGACAATAGATTAAACAAGATAATTCTTTACGATAAGGCTTAATTTCTAATCTTAATCCACTAAAGGAATTATGGTTACCTTGGAATTAAATGTTCTATCACTAAGACACTAGGGCAAGGAATATAAGAGAGAATTCGATAATCAATCAAATAAAGGAATTCAGTAATTATGATCAAAATTAGACATCAATGGTTGAATCAAAGTGAAATTCATCTGATTTTTTTTTTTAATTATAAAGGATCAAATTTTATTACTGTTGTTAATTTTAAATATTATTTCAATCAATTTGGAAACTTTTTGTTAAATTTGGGTAGTTAAATATAATTTAGTAGTAAAATGCAATCCTTGAGTTCGACACTCGGTACTTACCGTTTATTATTACTTGCAATGATTCAGTACACTTTGCTCAACCGCTATCAACCACATTGTGAAGTAGAATATAAGCTCATGCATTGCATTGCATTTCTTGTGATTGTTTTGTTATGATTAATAGGTATCATGTGCGATAATAATTTCTCTAAGATGAATTGATGTTAAAGTGAAATGCATTGGTTTTAATTAAGTTGTTTTAACTTTATAATGTGATATTTTTCTTTGAGAATGTTTTGTGTTATGGTACGTTGTATTATGATTGTTTGCGTGTTCTTATTACTTATATTATACTATTAACATGATTTCAAAACTCACCTCCTTCGTTGTTTGTGTTTGACTGTCTTAGCTCTGCGTTTGTGAAATCGTAGTTATTAATGGTTAATGAATCTTGAAGTTCAAATTTGGAGAAAACCACGCTCTGATAGGTGATACCAGAATTAAGAGTTGTAATTTTATATTTTAGTTATGTAATTACAAATGACTTTTTATATGAAAACCTTAGTACTAGTAAGTTTTTGGAATTAAAACAAGAATTATAGTTAAATCAACTTCATTGAGATTAAATTGTTTTAATGAGTAATAAAGTTTGACTTGTTCCATGTGTACTTCGAGAAACGTGATATCCTTAATTAGTTACAAACGTTTTTATTTCCCTGTAAACAAATTTTCTTTATTCGCTGCAAAATTTACTAAAAAAAAATCTGTTATAAATATTAATTATTATACTTTTGGGGTTATGGTGTCACAAGTAGTAGAAAATAAAATGATTAATTAATAGCTTGTTATAAATTCAATTATATCATGAGAAATTTTAGGAGGAGATCAATGTAATTTTTTAAAAATTAATTTTTTAACCTTATGATATTTCTTACCTTAGATTGAGAACATCCTTCTTTTTCCTTTATAAATTTCAATAAAATAACTAAATTATTCACATCTTGATTTTAATAAGATTGTAAAACATAAAATAAATTGCACATAAATAGTAAATAAGGAATCATAAAATCTTATTCATTTCATACATCTTATTATGTAAGGAATACTACAATATTTCTTAAAATGTGGAGTTGTAGCAAAAACATTGGGTAGATGACAACATTTTTTATAATGCATGGCTCTGGCAGTGGGATACAATCAATGTACTTGTTGCTCGTGTTCCATGATAAACTTTTGTGTGCTTACATGGTGTGACTGCAATAATCATAAAAAATGAATCATCAATGACCTAATATCTATTTGGGTAAAAAATGAGAAAATTATAATACACATTAATTATAATTTTTTGTGATGAATATACTCATAACAAATATTGATAGTACATTTAGCGATGGATCTTCTTGGTAGCGGCAGAGCCACAACATCCCCTTTATTTTTTATTTTCTTTGTATATATACATAACTATATATTGATAAATAATAACGATAGATTATCATAATAATAGTGATAAATTATTAAAATATCATCACACATTTATGTTTTTTAGAAACTACATCTCATTTGGCATTTCTCCTCTCTCCATGTATGTACCCTCTTTTCTTCTCATATATCTGCTCATTTATTCTCCCTCTCTTAAAATTTATACTAATAAAAATATAATAAAACTAATACAATAAGCTCTATATATAGATAAACTACCTATTTCGAATGATAAACTAACTAATCTCGAACAAACAACTCTAACACTCTAGTTAGCAACTCAACTACTAAACTATTAGCAAAATTTTTACATGTTAACTATTGATATTGATATAATGTGATACTATTTTTTAATTGTGCATTATTTTACTTAATATGTGTATTTCTTAGGAGTGACACAATGTTTAAACATAAGAAATTGATGTATTTTTCAAGAAGAAAGTTTTCAACAAAGATGAAAATCGTAAAATGGATATATTTTATTTGATTGAATTATGTGAAGTTCTAAAACTTGTGTGAATTTATGACTTGTGAAAATTGTGTGACTTGTTAAAATTGTAAAACTTGTCAGAATTTAAATTCTAACTTTTGCAATTTGTCTACTATGTATGAATTGCTTAAAATATTTTGATATATTGTAATGTGATTATGATACGTCTATTATTATATTTGTGTGTTCTTCAGTTGGATTTTGATCCTTTGATTCCTAATTTTGACATAATTCACAATTCAACAATATTCACACTTAATATGATAAATCTAATATTTCAATTGAGCAGAATTTCAGGAACACCAATTCAATCACACACATCACACACACTTGTATCAAATTGCTTGGAACACAAGAAATCAACAAAAGTTGATTTCTGACTATGTAAATCGATTGGTAAATCGATTGCATAACAAGGGTGTAAGAAATCTTAAGTGTTTGTGAATGTGCAATCGATTAGGCAATCGATTAGCTTAATTAAAAATGAAAACTGCACAAGTCAGTAGCCTCTGATTTGGAGAGTAATCGATTGGTAAATCGATTGAACATTTCACAAATCAAACCTGATGGTAACACATCGATTGGTAAATCGATTGGATGAGTCACAGTGGCACTCCAGTGCTGAGGAAATCGATTGGCAAATCGATTGACAAAGTATCATTTGAAAAATGACCTCACCTGTGACAAATACAATCGATTGGACAATCTATTGTTAACACTTTTAATTTTGATAAAGTTTGGTTGCAATCGATTGGGAAATCGATTGAACTGAACACCAGGTAAAAACTTTTCAGGAACATGCTACCAAAGCGATTGACAATTCGATTGACATCAAATAACTGAGTCACTGTTTTGAACACAATCGATTGGCAAATCGATTGAATTAAACTTTTTGAAAACACAGTGAACTCTGAGATTTGACAAATCGATTGAGTAATCGATTGAAGTTACTTTTATTAAAGAAGTTTCCCAGCAATCGATTAAGGAAATCGATTTTATGCAAATCTGGACATGTTTTACTGAAAAGTGTTGTTTTAAAGAATCGATTGGTAAATCGATTAACTTGTATAGTTTCAAGATTAAAGAAAACCAAGACTCGCGAAATCGATTGGCAAATCGATTAAGTATGTTTTAACTTTAAATAAATCGATTGAGGAATCGATTTAGTAGTTGGTTTTTCAGAAACTATATAAGATGTCTTTCAATCTTTATTCTAATAATAATTCAGAACTTTCTTAATTTCTCATATGCTCTCAAAAACGGTTCATAACAACAAACTAACAACTTCATAATTGTGATTACAGATCTCAATACAGTTTGTTGACAATCTAAGAGAAATGATAATGTGCTCAAGAACAATCCATGAATATCCAGATTTGTGAGGAGCAACATTCATAAAGATTGAAGACCCTTTTGTTTTACATCTTTTATTCATTCTGTAATAAATCTTTGAACCAAAACGAACGTTGAAAATCCAGCTAGAAACTGGTGGCTACTTTCTTGGGTGAGAGGTCTCAACAAGAAAGAGCTGTACTTTGATTTTGTGTTAGGCTGACGATTGTCTACAAGGATCAAAGGGGTTGATAGAAAGCCAGCTAGAAACTGGTGGCTACTTTCTTGGGTGAAGAGTGTTCAACAAGAAAGAGTCGCACTGTGATTCTGTGATAGGTTGACGAGTACCTACAAGGATCAGAGGGTATTCAATAGGGAAGAGATCATTAAGATAGATAGGTTTCAGGGAGGAAACTGGACAATCTGTAATTGATTCTTTCTATTGAAGGAGAAGAAAATCTGAAATCCGATTGGATTTTCAGGACTGGACGTAGGTTGTTGAGGACAACCGAACCAGGATAAATCTCTGTGTTTTCTTCTCTAACTCTCTCTCTTTAATTTTCTATATTGCTAACTTTGTATGCCTCAAAATTTAAATTCCGCTGTGCACTTGATGCTGATTAATTTTGTAACGTAAACTGATTATTTTCTGTTATTTCGAGGTCATTGATACCAACAATTGGTATCAGAGCCAACTTCTTGAAAGGTAACACTTATAAGAAGATGGCCTCAACTGACGTTCTGGGAGAAGGCGCTTCGTTAGCACGACCACCAGCTTTCAACGGTACAGCCTACATGTACTGGAAGCAAAGAATGCTCATATTTCTGGAAGCAAGTGGCATAGATATCCTTGATGCTGTTGAAAACGGTCCGTACATTCCCAAGATTGCAGGAACTGACAACTCAATGATTATCAAGCCTAGAGCCGACTGGTCAGATGATGACAAAAAGAAGGTTGGTTTCAATGCGAAGGCGAAGAACATAATCACATCAGCCCTATGTGCAGAAGAGTTCTTTAGAGTATCCAATTGCAAATCAGCAAAAGAGATGTGGGACATCCTCCAAGAAACGCATGAAGGTACTACTGATGTTAAGAGAGCTCGTGTGAATACGCTCATGCACGAATATGAATTATTTAGCATGAAGAAAGAAGAGTCAATCAGTGATTTGCAAACAAGATTCACACACATTGTCAACAACCTGCATGCACTAGGAAAATATGTGGATAACGAACAGCAGGTCGGAAAGATTATGAGATGCTTAACCAGAGAATGGCAGCCCAAGATTACCGCAATAGCTGAGTCTAAGGATCTAGCGAAGATGACGACAGCAACTTTATTTGGTAAATTGAGGGAACATGAAATGGAATTACATCGGCTGGACGAATCGGAAATGGAAATTAGGAAAAAGAAAGGTTTGTCTCTGAAGGTTCAAGCAAGGCAATCTAAACCTGAATCCGATAGCTACTCAGATGGATCCAGCAGTGAAAATGAAGGAACTGAAATCGAATCACTTGTCAAGAAATTTAAGAAGTTTCTGAAGAAGAAAGATAGCAAATTCAGAAAACCATCCAGCTCTAAGACTAGTGACATCAAGACAGTTACTTGCTATGAATGTGGTAAGATTGGTCACACAAAGTCGGAATGCTACAAACTGAAGAACAAGAATAGAGCTCACAAAGCCAAAAGAGCATATATTGCATGGAGTGACAACGATAATGATGAGTCATCTGCCTCTTCGGATGAACAAGAAGTGAATTTATGTCTCATGGCTCACACTAATTCAGAATCTGACAGTGAGGTTAGTTCGCAATTTAATCCAACATATGATGAATTACAAGAAGCTTTCAATGAATTGCATGATGACTATGTGAAATCCATAAAACAGTTGTTAAGCACAAAGAAAATGCTTGAACAAATGAATGTTGAGCATAAAGAAATTGAAAATTTATGTGAACAACTGAAAAAGGATTCACAAGAAAAATCTGCAAAGTGCATTGAACTTGAAAAAACAGTTGCATCATTAAAATCTGATTTATTAAATTTTGCAAATAGTAAAGATAAGCTAAATGTCATACTTAGCAATCAAAGACATGTTCATGAAAAATCTGGTTTAGGATATACACCAAATATGCATGTCAAAAGAAAAAATAAAAACAGATCTGGAATTGGGTATATGCAAACCAGAAACATCAAACATGGTCACAAAACTGTTATTGCTAAGAGTATGTATGACACCTTTACTAAACCAAACAAATATTCATCCTTTGATGGCAAATGTCATTTCTGTTGTAGAAAGGGACATTTTGTGTCTAATTGCATATTTAAAAAATTAGCCAATCAAGGATGGAAGCAAGTTTGGATAGCAAAAGAATCTGTGTTTAAGACTGACCCCCAGGACCCAATCTGAATTGGGTACCTAGATCCAAAAATTAATTATGTTTTTGCAGGTGTACTTGACATCCACCAAGCAAGATTGATATTTGAAAGTGGATGCTCAAGACACATGAAATGAGACAAGTATGAGAATCTTGTCATTAACATTAAATGAAGATTAAATGAAGGAAGATTGGTCAACCAAGTTGCATTGATAACAAAGGAAAAGAGTCAATGGCAGTTAATCTGAAGTTCTTTTTGTTTAAATCGATTGATTAATCGATTTCGCGTTTGGTCTTTGTTTGTTTATAAAATCGATTTGGAAATCGATTTGGTTAGCCCAGACTTCAGAGTTTTTGGAAAAATTTTGTAAAAATCCCGAGCATCGATTTGGAAATCGATTGATTAAGTGTTCAGTATTTGACATTTGGGACAATCGATTTGGACATCGATTTAGTAAAACGGATAATCGATTTGGGAATCGATTAGGAAAATGACCGTTGCGAATTTCTTTACTAGCCGTTGGACATCATAATTACACAATCGATTAAGGATTCGGTGTAACGGTAAACACATCTATTTGGCAATCGATTGATAAGGGTAAAAGTATAAAAAGAAACAGGTCTAAATCGATTTCTTCACTGTTTAAGCCCAGATTTCTACATTTCTTTCTCTGCTTCATCTTCTTCCTCTGTCTCTGCAACTGATATCTGCATTAAATCTGAACTCTATCTTCACTCACCTCTTCTATTTGCAACAATGGCTCGAGTGAAACAAACACAAGCACATACTCCTTCACCTTCATCATCTTCCACCAGTGAAACTCCCTCACCGCCACCTACTGTGTCTAAAAGAGTTCCGATTCCAACACACAAAATTCTTGCAAAGGACAAGGGCAAGGCTCCTGCTCCTATTCCAGAAAAGATCAAGAAAAGGAAGGAACCACCAAGTGAGAAGTTGTTGGCTGATGCTATGAAAGAAATTGCTCAGAAGAAAAAGAAGCCAGTTACATCACCCCTACCGAAGAAAACTCCAGCACCTAAAGATAAGGATGTAGAAGTTACCATTCCAGCAGAGTTTCTTAAACGGAAAATTCATGAAGGCAGAACCCTAGACTTTGGTTTCTTTGATACAGAAGGCTTCACATTCCAAGATCATCTGAGATTTCATGGTCTTGAAGGTTTTCTTTCATCTACTTTGGACAGCTATCCGAGACTGATACGGGAATTTTACGCAAACTTCAAGCTCACTGATGACGGATTCAAAACTCAGGTTAAAGGTAAAAAGTTATCAATGTCTTTTGAAGATTTTGCTGAATTGACAGGATTGCCATTTCACGGACAATCAATAGACGGCAGTTCTGATGCGGATGCAGCTGACGAAGGTTGGGAAGCATCGCTGAACAGGCACACTGCAGTGAAAGATATCATGGTTGATGGTTTTGTGGAAACTATCTCATTGCCAATTGGTCAGATGAAGGTACAGCAACGCATGCTCATGTATACATTAACAAGAATGCTTGTACCTCGATCAGGAATCACGCGGTTGTTCAGAAGCTTGATATTATATTGTTATGGGGATTGTCCAAGGAACTTAAGATGAGTTGGACATGGATTGTGCTAAGGCACATGTTAGAAGCTTCACACAGTAAGCTCATGTTGCCTTATCCGCAGTTGGTTACAAAGGTTCTCAAGCACTTCAAGGTATCATTTTTGAATGAAGAATCTGCAAAGACTACACTCATCTTCGGCGAAGCAATTGTGAATCAGATGAAACTGAAGAAAGTAGATAATATTTGGATTAGACCAATGCCAAATGTTGAACCAACTCCTCCACAGGCCACTGAATCAGCAGCTGAGACTCCTGCATATGTTGTAAAACTGATGGAATTTATGGCAGCCACTACGCGAAAAAACGGCTTTTACAGCGCTTTTTTTAAGCCATTTACAGCGCTTTTTTCAAAAAATAAGCGCTGTGGAAACGAGCGCTGTAAATGATACAACAGCGCTTCCATAAAAGCGCTATAAAACATGTAAATACAACGCGCGCTTGTTATGCACATTTTACAGCGCTTCTTCACAAAAAGCGCTGTAATATGCACCCCGTCATATGAGTTATGGGTGTGCATATTACAGCGCTTTCTCACAAAAGCGCTGTAATATGCCCACCCATAATTTCATATATGGGCGTACATATTACAGCGCTTTTTCGAGAAAGCGCTGTAATATGCCTACCCATAATTTCATATTATGGGTCTGCATTTTACAGCGCTTTCTCGAAAAAGCGCTGTAATATGCCCACCCATAATTTCATATTATGGGTCTGCATTTTACAGCGCTTTTCTTGTACATATTACAGCGCTTTCTCACGGAAGCGCTGTTGAAGGTGCACCATTAAAGCGCTTTAGAACAACATTTTACAGCGCTTTTTAAAAAAGCGCTGTAAATGTGTTATATTTTTTTTTTTTTTTTTTTTAAACGCTGTAAATTAATTATTTGAAATGAAAAATGCTTTTTAGCTTTTTATGGCACTTTTTTTAAAAAGCGCTGTCTTTTATCATTGTACCCAAAATTATTTTTGATCCAAAATCACTTCACAATCAGTAGAACAGAACATATTACAGACAATCAGTAGAACAGAACATATTATAGACAATCAGTTCACACAATCAATAGAACATAAATCAGAACTCTGTAACTTTTTTAACATATATGTAACTCTGTAATTTACAACCTAAGTAACTACATTTAGATACATATATACAACCTAATTTACAACCTAATTACCTACATTCAGATCCATTATATAATAACTAACAGATCCATTATATGCATATATTGTGTCCTATGATCATTTACATATAATAACTAACAGAATATACATTATATGCACTAGCTACCATATAATATTCAGATCCCTTGCCCAGCACAAGCTATTTCCCAGAAAATCAAATAATTTTCATGTCAAGCACGTACTGACACCATTCTTCCTTTAATTCCATCAGATCTTCCTCAGAATATGATGGACTGGAATTGGCAAAGTACTGCAATATAAAATTGAACATATTATATTAAGTTAGTATCAAATATATAGATAATTTATATATGAAAATCATATAATGCAAATACCGTACCGTTTCTGGGATTAATAGTTTTATTCTTCTCAACAATCTCCTTCATGAATCTCAATATGTAGTACCCACAGTCAATGTTATTTGTTTGACGAGGGCACTTTATTGAGATCCATGTAATGTTATTCGACTTCTGCTTCGACACTTTAGCACCTCTTTGAGCTCGATAAACTTTTAAGGCACTATCGAATGAATAAATGTGATTATTAGAGCATGAATATTTATATATATAAATATATATATATGTAAGAAATAAATGAATATTACTTACGTGTCGAGCATATTCTTTATTTCGGGGTGATTGCTGTAATTGCCGTGCACGGGATCCAAATAGTATATAACTTCAGAGACCGCATTGATTGCAAATAGCACCCAATGTGCCCTACAACAACAAAAAATTGGTTAAGCAATTTTGTTTATACACAACTAATAAATTAAATTATCATCAATTAAAAAAGATAAAATTACGTACCTGAATTATATGGTGCCAAGAACAATTTATCACTTTCTTTATTTCTTAAAAACATATCTACAATGTAGTGTTTTACATTGTCTGGATCGAGTTTGAACATCGACATCTTATGCGGAGACAAGAATGAGTATTTATTTGACAGATTCCTCGTGCACACGACCTTCTCGTACAAAAACCTTCAATGAAAATTTTAAACTAGATTAATTACCAATACATTTAATTAATTACAAATAAATGCAATTAAAATATTTTTTACCTTATGTACAAGCTGATTACAGTAACACTCAGCTCCTTATGTTCGAGAAGATCGTACATTTGCTCCTTTTCGAGGTATATTCAATATACTCATCTCCAAAGATGTCTTGATTCATTTGTACAATGGGCGAATCGTTGCTGCTGCCCATGTTCCTTTTTATTTGGATGTCAAGACACGCCCCGTATTTACCAAGGCGTGGCTGACTTTTATTAGGAGCAGCAGCAGCAGCGACCGATTTTCCCCGATCCAGATTTTTTGTTGCTGCAAGTTTTGCAGCTTTATTACCCTCCAGCCTTTGTAGTTTGGCAGCCCTATTAACCTCCAATTTTGAGGTCTGCTGCCTTTTTTTGGCTGTAGGGGTGGTTTATTTATTTGGACCTACAAAATGAGGTAAAAATGTTAGTTTATTGAATCTGAAAAAATAAAAAACCTTAGGCAATAAAATGTGACAAACCTTTTCGGGAGATGTAACTGATTTGTCCTTGGAATCTTTTTTTCGAGGGCAACAAGGTGTGTGGGCCATGCCACGTAACTGCCAATAGCGTCGCTTAAGAACTTCATATCTCCATCGTTGTCCGGTATGGGCAACGGTGCAGTTGGTTCGAAAGCAACCGTAGGCGATACTTTGACATGGCCCGCGGGATCGGAATATTGTGCAATACTTCTCCCGAAGTATTGTGCAATATTCCTTTTCCCACCTTCCGTTGAGTCGGCGAGGATAAGTATAGGACACATGTGGTGACACCCTACATCAATAGTTAAAACATAAGTACAGTTAATATATAAGTTTGTTTAAAACATAAGTAATTACATAAGCAAGTAAGTAGTAAGTAATTAATTACCTCGGGAATACGCTTCAAACCAACGTTGCAACTCCCGGTTTCACTCTCCATTTGTATTTCAGGTTGGAGCTGAACCGGAAGTTGCTTGTCTTTATTCGTATTCACCAAGAGTGCCACTTGCTCCGACAAGATTCTGAGCTTCTCTAATACTTCCTCGTTGGAAGGTTTTTGGCGCTTCTCTTGAGGAAAAAAGCTTTTGGGAGTTACGCCAAATCCTTTCCCCCTAACTCGACCGGAAATACTCAGGGACATTAAACACTTTCCCAAGAATGTCCCTGCACGTATCCTTGTTGCCCTCTTGAGTTGCAGAACTTTGTTCAATAGTTTCCTAAAATACATGTAACATTAAAAAGATAAGTTTCAATAGCATTTTTAAAATACAATATTAAAAAATATTAAAGTGATAATATACTTACACAAAGTTCTACAACTTTCTTGACATTTTCATTATCAACCACTCCATCTTTGTTAAACACGCGCTTCCTTCCATAAGATATGACGACCCAAGGGTTGATCGGCTTGGGTGTCTTTTCTCTATTCGTTAAAATCATAAACAAAATAATACAAATTAGTTACACACTATAGTTTATAATACAAATTACAAGTGATGTTTAATTACTTACAATATTTTGTTCAAGGCGTGCATATCCCATACGTGATTTCTTGTATGGGTGTTTTGGGTTGCTTGCCCGTTCGCGATTTGCCGTACTAATATTCTATATAAAAAAAAAATTGCAATTGTGTAAAATTTAAAATACGCTACGAATATGAATAATAAAACACAAATGCTAATAAAATTAATAACTTACGACAAACGCCGGGTCAGAACGTTTGGAAACAAATGCACTCCATTCATCCTTTGATATATAATGTTGATATATCTTTGGAGGTTCAGCATTTGTGTTTCCTTCTCTATCTTTTAGATAGAAATTTGAGAGATGGGATCTAAATCCACGATGGATTTTCCCAGCAACTCTCAAAACATATGACTTTCGTTCCTCATCAAGAACAAAAGTGGTCTGCAATGAAAACAATCATAAGTAATGTATTTTACAGAAAAAACATTATAAATGACAAAAGAGTAGATCAAAATATTTACCTGAATGTCATTCCAGATGATATCTTTGGCATCCTTCAACGCCTTATCTCTCCAGTTGTCTATTGTTATTGGGACATTTTGACGAACAAACAGCCCCAATGTAGCTTACAAACATGGAGCTGTTGGGGTCAACTGGCTGACCACTCTCGTTCAGCCAACCTAATAAACTCATATAGTAAGTACATGCCCTAACCCTAAAAAAAGATAAAAAAACACACAG
Source organism: Cicer echinospermum (assembly GCA_002896215.2). NCBI lineage: Eukaryota > Viridiplantae > Streptophyta > Magnoliopsida > Fabales > Fabaceae > Cicer > Cicer echinospermum. The sequence continues at coordinate 17,369 of PGTU02005222.1, forward strand.
CAAACAGAGTATATATAGTATACCTCAAATTTAATGCCACTGCTCCGTGCTTTAATCACCCTTTGCATGATAGTTGCACCACGTTTGACTTCTTTTTCGTAAGTCTTAGAGGTGCAACTTCTTCATTTTGAACTTCTAAATCTTTGTTTGTATCCATTTAACTACAACAAGTTCAACATGCACTTTAGTATAACATCAACAAGCTCAACATGGATCATGCATTATTATAAACAAACTCAACATGTATCAGTATATCTTAAAAAAGCTCAACATGCATTTTAATGATTACAAAAAATTTATAACATCAATACCTGAATAATGATGGTTCGAAGAAAGACGAAATGCAAAGAAAAGAGGGTTTGCAGAAAGTTCACTGAAATATGGTTCACAGAAATACGGTTTGAAGAAATACGTAAATGAGGGTTACGTATTTCAATGAAAATATATTGTGTGAAATGGGAGAGATGATCTTGGATGGAAATAAGGTTCGAAATGAAGGAGATGATCGTGGGAAACAACGTTCGTAAAGGACGGGATGATAGGGTTTGCAAAAGAAGAGAAGAAATGAAGGTTGAGATGAAGGTTACGTAATGAAGAGGAAACTGAAGAGGTAACTGTTATATATACGTAACACTTTTACAGCGCTTTTTATAAGCCTTTTTACAGCGCTTTTTTGTAAAGCGCTCTAAAAGGCTTCTTTAGTTAAATTCTTAAAAGGCTCTTTTACAGCGCTTCTGAAAAATAAGCGCTGTAAAAGACCTCCGTGTGTTATTATGTTTATTTGAATGCCTTTTACGCCTTTTACAGCGCTTTTGTCAAATAAGCGCTGTAAAAGACCTCCGTGTGTTATTATGTTATTTGAATGTTTTTTAAAGCCTTTTACAGCGCTTTTTACACATAAGCGCTGTAAAAATGTCTCTTTAGTTAATTTTAAGAGGCTCTTTTACAGCGCTTTTTCCAAATAAGCGCTGTAAAAGACCTCCGTGTGTTATTATGTTATTTGAATGTTTTTTAAAGCCTTTTACAGCGCTTTTTACACATAAGCGCTGTAAAAGACCTCCGTGTGTTATTATGTTATTTGAATGTTTTTTAAAGCCTTTTACAGCGCTTTTTTACACATAAGCGCTGTAAAATGTCTCTTTATGTTAATTTTAAGAGGCTCTTTTACAGCGCTTTTTCCAAATAAGCGCTGTAAAAGACCTCCGTGTGTTATTATGTTATATTAATGTTTTTTTAAAGCCTTTTACAGCGCTTTGCCACATAAGCGCTCTAAAATGTCTCTTTAGGTTAATTTTAGTAGGCTCTTTTACAGCGCTTTTCCAAATAAGCGCTGTTAAAAGGCCTTATTGTTTTTGTGTTTTGTTATGTTATTTTTTAAAGCTCAACATGCAAAACCCACATAGTAGTAACTGGTCACCACCAAATCCCTTCATCTTCACCAAACTCTTCTCCTTTTATGCATCTTCTTCACAAACATCAAAGCTTACTCTTTCACAATTCAATCTCCACCTCAACACCCTTTTTATCATCTGGCAACATATCTTTTATGAGTGTTAATAATTCCGTAAAGCTTTTATCAGACCATCCATTACTCGCTTTTAAGTTGTACAACTTTAATATCGCTGACAGTCTTGTGAATTTAGTACAACCATTATATAATTCTTTCTCTGCATCACTTAACAAACTTTCAAACATTTTAGGACAATCTCGAAGATCTTCTCTTCAACTGCTTTTGCAATCTCATCAACTCGGTCCGGCTCATATGTATCTGTATCGAAATCAGTTGAAGCATATGTAGAATATTCTCAAAATTAAATGTTTCCTTTTTTTTTCTCACCATGTCTTTCCAACATGTGTAGCTTTGATCAATTCCATTACATACGTAGATGTCCTTCTAATTCATCTTCTCTAACACGTTTTCCAAAAACAACATTTTAAACAAGGACAAACTACTCTATTTGGATCTTTTGCATTCTTCACTGCAAACTTTAACAAAACTCCTTCACTCCAATTTCATACTCTTTTTGACAATCGAGGTTGGCTGAAATCCCATTCCTATCCATATTATAACCACCTATATAAAATGCAGTAACAAAAATAATAAGCTTTCAAAACATATTCAACAAGTTTCAAAAAAGAAACCAATATCAACTAAAAATTTCAAAACAGAACATATCATGTGTGGTATTGAGTTTTTGACAATTTTTGACAATTTCAAAACAGAACAGATCATGTGTAAAAATTACCTTAGACAACGTAGAGGCCGCACAGTACGTAAGGATATTATGGTCGCACGTATAATAATTATTTGAAAGATGTAGAGGATATGAGGGTTTCCAACGTATATAATTTATTGAAAGATGTAGTTTACAGCGCTGTGAAAAAAGCGCTATAATAGGTAGTTAAATTCAATGAAAGCGCATGTGTTTTACAGCGCTTGTGAAAAAAGCGCTGTAATAGGTAGTTAAATTCAATGAAAGCGGATGTGTTTTACAGCGCTTGTGAAAAAAGCGCTGTAATAGGTAGTTAAATTCAAATGAAAGCGGATGTGTTTTACAGCGCTTGTGAAAAAAAGCGCTGGAAATATGGTAGTTAAATTCAATGAAAGCGCATGTGTTTTACAGCGCTTGTGAAAAAAAGCGCTGTAACACATTTACGAAAGCGCTTCGTTTAACAAGCGCTTTTTTTGACAAGCGCTGTAAAATCCTTATAACGTGATGCGCAAGACGTTATATGACCTACTACAGCGCTTGTTTTACAGCGCTTTACATAAAAAGCGCTGTAATAGGTTCCGTTATTTTAAAATATAATTACAACAGCGCTTGTGTTTAGAAAGCGCTGTAAAATGGGCGCTGTTAAATGTCATTTCTGGCGTAGTGAGCTCAGATGGAACAAAACGCCAAAATACTAGAGTCTAATGCAAGGATGGAAGCTACCTTGACATCTATCCAAACATCCCTGAAATCAGTTGTTCAGGATGTTGCTGCAATTCAAGCGCACCTTGGTCTCAAGCTATCTTTTGAAGATATAGCGCATATTGGTCGACAAGCAACTGAGGAACCACAGCCAGATCCTCTAGATCGGTCTGCGACTCACGGTGAGGAGACACCTGCTGAGGGTAATACAGCGGTCTCTACCTCTCCCCTGGATGATAGTGAGAACCAGCCCACTTTAGGAGATTAGATGGTTGTTCCTTATTTGTGATGTCTTATTTTGTTTTTTTTTGTGTTTTTTTTGCTGCTTTGTTGTTTTATGTTTTATTAATAATATATATGTATGAGCAAAATTTATCAATTGTTATCATATAAACATTGCCATACTACATCTGTTGCATATCTGTTTGATTAATCTGATGCATTGCACATGTTGTTTACATTCAGTTATCTTAATCATGTTATGCTCAGTAATTGCTCTGAAATTTTATTTTTTTATACAAGTTATATGATTTCAATTCCTATGCTTATGTTCTTTAACATAGGGGAGGAATTGTTTTTCTGCCTTTTTGCCTTAATTGACAAAGGGGGAGAAAAATTATAACTTGATAACTTGGTAATATGCTTGTTGTTGCATTATCAAGGGGGAGCATCTGTTGTTGTTGCCATTATTAAGGGGGGAGAATCTGATGATCTGATGATGTTTGTTTTTGCTCTGTTACTTAATAATGTAATAATACTCATGCTGTTTTGACACATGCTCTGATGCTCTGATCTGGTACATATTTAATGCTATAAATTGATTTTCTTTGGTATGATTTTGAAATGGTTTGATATGCTCAAGTTACAATTGTATGAATTGTCAATTATGCCAAAAAGGGGGAGATTGTTGGATTTTGATCCTTTGATTCCTAATTTTGACATAATTCACAATTCAACAATATTCACACTTAATATGATAAATCTAATATTTCAATTGAGCAGAATTTCAGGAACACCAATTCAATCACACACATCACACACACTTGTATCAAATTGCTTGGAACACAAGAAATCAACAAAAGTTGATTTCTGACTATGTAAATCGATTGGTAAATCGATTGCATAACAAGGGTGTAAGAAATCTTAAGTGTTTGTGAATGTGCAATCGATTAGGCAATCGATTAGCTTAATTAAAAATGAAAACTGCACAAGTCAGTAGCCTCTGATTTGGAGAGTAATCGATTGGTAAATCGATTGAACATTTCACAAATCAAACCTGATGGTAACACATCGATTGGTAAATCGATTGGATGAGTCACAGTGGCACTCCAGTGCTGAGGAAAATCGATTGGCAAATCGATTGACAAAGTATCATTTGAAAAAATGACCTCACCTGTGACAAATACAATCGATTGGACAATCTATTGTTAACACTTTTAATTTTGATAAAGTTTGGTTGCAATCGATTGGGAAATCGATTGAACTGAACACCAGGTAAAAACTTTTCAGGAACATGCTACCAAAGCGATTGACAAGTCGATTGACATCAAATAACTGAGTCACTGTTTTGAACACAATCGATTGGCAAATCGATTGAATTAAACTTTTTGAAAACACAGTGAACTCTGAGATTTGACAAATCGATTGAGTAATCGATTGAAGTTACTTTTATTAAAGAAGTTTCCCAGCAATCGATTAGGAAATCGATTTATGCAAATCTGGACATGTTTTACTGAAAAGTGTTGTTTTAAAGAATCGATTGGTAAATCGATTAACTTGTATAGTTTCAAGATTAAAGAAAACCAAGACTCGCGAAATCGATTGGCAAATCGATTAAGTATGTTTTAACTTTAAATAAATCGATTGAGGAATCGATTTAGTAGTTGGTTTTTCAGAAACTATATAAGATGTCTTTCAATCTTTATTCTAATAATAATTCAGAACTTTCTTAATTTCTCATATGCTCTCAAAAACGGTTCATAACAACAAACTAACAACTTCATAATTGTGATTACAGATCTCAATACAGTTTTGTTGACAATCTAAGAGAAATGATAATGTGCTCAAGAACAATCCATGAATATCCAGATTTGTGAGGAGCAACATTCATAAAGATTGAAGACCCTTTGTTTTACATCTTTTTATTCATTCTGTAATAAATCTTTGAACCAAAACGAACGTTGAAAATCCAGCTAGAAACTGGTGGCTACTTTCTTGGGTGAGAGGTCTCAACAAGAAAGAGCTGTACTTTGATTTTGTGTTAGGCTGACGATTGTCTACAAGGATCAAAGGGGTTGATAGAAAGCCAGCTAGAAACTGGTGGCTACTTTCTTGGGTGAAGAGTGTTCAACAAGAAAGAGTCGCACTGTGATTCTGTGATAGGTTGACGAGTACCTACAAGGATCAGAGGGTATTCAATAGGGAAGAGATCATTAAGATAGATAGGTTTCAGGGAGGAAACTGGACAATCTGTAATTGATTCTTTCTATTGAAGGAGAAGAAAATCTGAAATCCGATTGGATTTTCAGGACTGGACGTAGGTTGTTGAGGACAACCGAACCAGGATAAATCTCTGTGTTTTCTTCTCTAACTCTCTCTCTTTAATTTTCTATATTGCTAACTTTGTATGCCTCAAAATTTAAATTCCGCTGTGCACTTGATGCTGATTAATTTTGTAACGTAAACTGATATATTTTCTGTTATTTCGAGGTCATTGATACCAACAATATAAAGTTTGGTTGCAATCGATTGGGGAAATCGATTGAACTGAACACCAGGTAAAAAACTTTTCAGGAACATGCTACCAAAGCGATTGACAAGTCGATTGACATCAAATAACTGAGTCACTGTTTTGAACACAATCGATTGGCAAAATCGATTGAATTAAACTTTTTGAAAACACAGTGAACTCTGAGATTTGACAAATCGATTGAGTAATCGATTGAAGTTACTTTTATTAAAGAAGTTTCCCAGCAATCGATTAGGAAATCGATTTATGCAAATCTGGACATGTTTTACTGAAAAGTGTTGTTTTTAAAGAATCGATTGGTAAATCGATTAACTTGTATAGTTTCAAGATTAAAGAAAACCAAGACTCGCGAAATCGATTGGCAAATCGATTAAGTATGTTTTAATTTAAATAAATCGATTGAGGAATCGATTTAGTAGTTAGGTTTTTCAGAAACTATATAAGATGTCTTTCAATCTTTATTCTAATAATAATTCAGAACTTTCTTAATTTTCTCATATGCTCTCAAAAACGGTTCATAACAACAAACTAACAACTTCATAATTGTGATTACAGATCTCAATACAGTTTGTTGACAATCTAAGAGAAATGATAATGTGCTCAAGAACAATCCATGAATATCCAGATTTGTGAGGAGCAACATTCATAAAGATTGAAGACCCTTTGTTTTACATCTTTTATTCATTCTGTAATAAATCTTTTGAACCAAAACGAACGTTGAAAATCCAGCTAGAAACTGGTGGCTACTTTTCTTGGGTGAGAGGTCTCAACAAGAAAGAGCTGTACTTTTGATTTTGTGTTAGGCTGACGATTGTCTACAAGGATCAAAGGGGTTGATAGAAAGCCAGCTAGAAACTGGTGGCTACTTTCTTGGGTGAAGAGTGTTCAACAAGAAAGAGTCGCACTGTGATTCTGTGATAGGTTGACGAGTACCTACAAGGATCAGAGGGTATTCAATAGGGAAGAGATCATTAAGATAGATAGGTTTCAGGGAGGAAACTGGACAATCTGTAATTGATTCTTTCTATTGAAGGAGAAGAAAATCTGAAATCGATTGGATTTTCAGGACTGGACGTAGGTTGTTGAGGACAACCGAACCAGGATAAATCTCTGTGTTTTCTTCTCTAACTCTCTCTCTTTAATTTTCTATATTGCTAACTTTGTATGCCTCAAAATTTAAATTCCGCTGTGCACTTGATGCTGATTAATTTTTGTAACGTAAAACTGATATATTTTCTGTTATTTCGAGGTCATTGATACCAACAATTGGTATCAGAGCAATTACTGAGCATAACATGATTAAGATAACTGAATGTAAACAACATGTGCAATGCATCAGATTAATCAAACAGATATGCAACAGATGTAGTATGGCAATGTTTATATGATAACAATTGATAAATTTTGCTCATACATATATATTATTAAATAAACATAAAACAACAAAGCAGCAAAAAAAAAAAAAAAAACAAAATAAGACATCACAAATAAGGAACAACCATTAATCTCCTAAAGTGGGCTGGTTCTCACTATCATCCAGGGGAGAGGTAGAGGACCGCTGTAATTACCCTCAGCAGGTGTCTCCTCACCGTGAGTCGCAGACGATCTAGAGGATCTGGCTGTGGTTCAGGATGTTGCTGCAATCAGAAAAATCAAGTACAGCTCTTTCTTGTTGAACCTCTCACCCAAGAAAGTGCCACCAGTGTCTAGATTTTCAACGTTCGTTTTGGTTCAAAGATTATTGATGACCACTTAATATGATAAATCCTTTGGATAAAAACCTTAATTGGATAGAAGAAACAATGGAGGACCTAAATGTTCGTCCTATGACACAAATGAACTTATTGGATGCACAAGAGCCTAATTGGACGAGATAAGAGAACGAAAATGACCTAAATGTTCATCCAATGACAAAAACACACCTATAGGATGCACAAGATTGGTTAAAAACCGTAATTGGACTAGAATAAGCCTAGGGAGAACGAAAATGACCCAAATGTTCATCAAATGACACAGACACATCTATTGAACTAGAATAAACCTAGGGAGGACGAAAATGACCTAAATGTTAATCCAATGACGCAAATGAACTTATTGCATGCACAAGATTGGTTAAAAACCCAAATTGGACAAGAATAAGTCTAGGGAGGACGAAATGACCTAAATGTTCATCCAATTACACAAATGAACGTATTGTATGCACAAGATTGGTTAAAAACCAAAATTGGACAAGAATAAGTCTAGGGAGAACGAAAATGACATAAATGTTCATCCAATGACACAAACACACCTATTGGATGCACAAGATTGGTTAACAACCCTAATTGGACTAGAATAAACCTAGGGAGGACGAAAATGACCTAAATGTTCATCTAATGACACAAACCCTCCTATTGGATGCACAACATTGGTTAAAAACTCTAATTGGACAAGAATAATCCTAGGGAGGACGAAAATGACTTAAATGTTAATCCAATGACACAAATGAACTTATTGCTTGCACAAAATTGGTTAAAAACCTAATTGGGCAAGAATAAGTCTAGGGAGGATGAAAATGACCTAAATGTTCATCCAATGACACAAACACACCTATTGGATGCACAAGATTGGTTAAAAACCCTAATTGGATAGAAGAAACCAAGGGAGAACGAAAATGACCTAAATGTTCATCCAATGACACAAAACACACCTATTGGATGCACAAGATTGGTTAAAAACACTAATTGGACAAGAATAAGCCTATGGAGGACGAAAATGACCTAAATGTTAATCCAATGACACAAATGAACTTATTGGATGCACAAGATTGGTTAAAAACCCTAATTGGACAAGAATACGCCTAGGAGGACGAAAATGACCTAAATGTGCATCCAATGACACAAATGAACTTATTGGACGCACAAGATTTGTTAAATACCCAAATTGGACAAAAATAAGCCTAGGGAGGACGCAAATGACCTAAATGTTCATCCAATGACAAAATCACACCTATAGGTTGCAAAATATTGGTTAAAAATCCTAATTGGACTAGAATAAACCTAGGGGGGGACGAAAATGACCAAAATGTTAATCCAATGACACAAATGAACTTATTGCATGCACAAGATAAGTTAAAAACGCTAATTGGGCAAGAATAAGTGTAGGGAGGACGAAAATGACTTAAATTGTCATCCAATGACACAAACACACCTATTGGATGCACAAGATTGGTTAAAAACCCTAATTGAACTAGAATAAACCTAGGGAGGACGAAAATGGAAATGTTAATCCAATGACACAAACCAAACTTATTGGATGCACAAAATGGGTTAAAACTCCTAATTGACGAAGAATAGACCTTGGAAGGACGAAAATGACCTAAATGTTTAATCCAATGACAGAAATGAACTTATTGGATGACAAGATTGGTTAAAAACCTAATTGGACAAGAATAAGCCTAGGGAGGACAAAATGACCTAAATGTTCATCCAATGACACAAACAACCTATAGGTTGCACAAGATTGGTTTAAAAACCTAATTGGACTAGAATAAACGTATGAAGGACAAAAATGACCCAAATGTTCATCCAATTACACAAATGAACATATTGGATGCACAAAATTGGACAAGAATAAGTCAAGAAAGGGAGGACGAAAAATGACCTAAATGTTCATCTCCAATGATACAAATGCACCTTATTGCATACACCGATTGGTTAAAAACCCTAATTGGACTAGAATAAACCTAGGGAGGACGAAAATAACAAAAATGTTCATTCAATGACACAAGCACACCTATTGGATGACAAGATTGGTTAAAAACCCTAATTGGACTAGAATAAGCCTCAGGAGGACGAAAATGATCTAAATGTTAATCCAAAGACACAAATGAACTTATTGCATGCACAAGATTGGTTAAAAATCCAAATTGGACAAGAATAAGTCTAGGGAGGACGAAAATAACTTAAATGTTCATCCAATGCCACAAACACACCTATTGGATGCACAGATTGGTTAAAAACCCAATTGGACTAGAATAAACATAGGGAGGCGAAAATGATCTAAATGTTTATCCATGACACAAACACACCTATTGGATGCACAAGATTGGTTAAAAACCCTAATTGGAACAAGAATAAAACCTAGGTAGGACGAAATGACTAAATGTTCATCCAATGACACAAATGATGCACTTATTGGATTCCTATTGGTTAAAATGACACATTCGCAAACACACCTTTTGGAATGCTAAGATGGGTTAAAAACCTAATTCGACAAGAATAATGGATGACGAAAATGACCTAAATGTTAATCCAATGACACAAAAGAACTTATTGGATGCACAAGATTGGTTAAAAACCCTAATTGGACAAGAATTAGCCAAGTTTGACGAAAATGACCTTAATGTTCATCCAATGACACAAACCGACCTATTGGATGCACAAGATTGGTTAAAAACCCTAATTGAACTAGAATAAACCTAGGGAGGACGAAAATAACCTAAATGTTAATCCAACGACACAAATGAACTTATTGGACGCACAAGATTAATTTAAATACCCTAATTAGACAGAAATAAGTCTGGGGAGGACGAAAATGACTAAAGTTCATCCAATGACAAAAACAGACCTATAGGATGCAAAATATTGGTTAAAAGCCCTAATTGCACTAAAATAAACCTAGGGAGGACGAAAATGACTAAAATGCCAACCAATGACACAAATAAACTTATCGGATGCACAAGATTGGTTAAAAACCCTAATTGGACTAGAATAAGTCTAGGGAGGACGAAAATGACCGAATTGTTCATCCAATGACACAAACACACCTATTGGATGCACAAGATTGGTTAAAAACCCTAATTGGACTAGAATAAACCTAGGGAGGACGAAAATGACCTAAATGTTTTCATCCACATGACATCAAACACACCTATTTGGATGCACAAGATTGGTTAAACCCTAATTGGAAAAGAATAAGTATAGTAGGACGAAAATGGACCTAAATGTTCATCCGATGACACAAATGAACTTATTGGATGCACAAAATTACTGAAAAACCGAATTGACTAGAATAAACCTAGGGAGGACGAAAATAACCTAAATGTTATCCAATGACACAAATGAACTTATTGGATCACAAAGATTGGTTAATTACCCTAATTGGACAAGAATAAGCCTAGGGAAGGACGAAAATGACCTAAATGTTCATCCATGACACAAATACAATATAGGATGCACGATTGGTTAAAAAACACTAATGGACAGAATAAGCCTAGGGAAGAACGGAATGACCCAAATGTTCATCAAATGACACAAATAAGCTTAATGATGCACAATTGGTTAGAAACCCTAATTGCTAGACTAAACCAAGGGAGGACAAATTGACCTAATTGTTAATCCAATGACACAAATGAACTTATTGGAATGCACAAGAGCAATTAAAAACCCTAATTGAACTAGAAAACCAAGGGAGGACCAAAATGAACTAAATGTTACATCCAATGACACGAATGAACTTTATTGATGATGCACAAGATTGTTATATAAACCCTAATTGTACAAGAATAATTCCCTAGGGAGGAAGAAAATGAACTAAAATTTTTATCTAAATGACACAAATGAACCTATTGATGCACAAGATTGGTTAAAAACCCTAATTAGAAAAGAATAATGTCAGGGAGGAACGAAAATGACCTTATAAATGTTCATCCTAATGACACACACACACTTATTTGCATGCACAAGATTGGTTAAAACCCTAATTGGAGAAGAATAAACCTAGGGAGGACGAAAATGACCTAAATGTTTCATCCAATGACACAAATGAACTTATTGGGATGCACCATATTGGTTATGAAATCCTAATTGAACTAGAATAAACAAAGGGAGGACGAATATTACCTTAATGTTAATCAATGACAAAATGAACTTATTGGATGCAAAAGATTGGTTAAACGCTAATTGGACTAGAATAAGTCTAGGGAGGACGAAAAATGACGAATTGTTCTTGACACAAATGAACTTAGACTGCACAGAACACAACCTATTAGACAAGATGTAGGATGAAAATCCTAAATGTTCATCAATGACCAAATGACACCTATTGGATGCACAGATTGGTTAAAACCCTAATTGGACAAGAATAAACCTAGGGAGGAACGAAATGACCTAAATGTTACTCAAATGACACAAACACACGTATTGGATGCACAAGATTGGTTAAAAACCCTAATTGGACCAAGAATAAGCCTAGGGAGGAAGAAAATGACCTAAATGTTAATCCAATGACACAAATGAACTTATTGGATGCACAAGATTGGTTAAAAACCCTAATTGGACAAGAATAAGTAAGCCTAGGGAGGACGAAAATGACCTAAATGTTCATCCAATTACACAAATGAACTTATTGTATGCACAAGATTGGTTAAAAACCCTAATTGGACAAGAATAAGTCTAGGAGGACGAAAATGACCTAAATGTTCATCCAATGACACAAACACACCTATTGGATGCACAAGATTGGTTAAAAACCCTAATTGGACTAGAATAAACCTAGGGAGGACGAAAATGACCTAAATGTTCATCAATGACACAAATGAACTATTGGATGCACAAGATTGGTTAAAAACCTAATTTGGACAAGAATAAGCCTAGGGAGGACGAAAATGACCTAAATGTTAATCCAATGACACAGATGAACTTATTGGATGCAAAAGATTGGTTAAAAACCCTAATTGGACAAGAATAAGTCTAGGGAGGACGAAAAATGACCTAAATGTTTCATCCAATGACACAAAATAACTTATTGGATGCACAAGATTGGTTAAAAACCCTAATTGGATAGAAGAAAACCAAGGAAGGGACGAAAATGGAAAATCCAATGACACAAAACCTATTGGATGCACGAAACCTAATGGACAAGAATAAGTCTATGGAGGACGAAAATGACCTAAATGTTCATCCAATGACACAAATGACACTTATTGGATGCACAAGATTGGTTAAAAAACCCTAATTGGATACTAAGAATAAGCCTAAGGAGGACGAAAATGACCTAAATGTTTAATCCAATGACAACAAATGAACTTATTGGATGCACAAGATTGGTTAAATACCCAAATTGACAAGAATAAGCCTAGGGAGGACGAAAATGACCTAAATGTTCATCCAATGACACAAAATGAACTTATGGATGCACAAGATTGGTTAAAAAACCATAATTGGACAAGAATAAACCTAGGGAGGACGAAATGACCTAAATGTCAATCCAATGACACAAATACAACTTATAGGATGCACAAGATTGGTTAAAAACCCTAATTGGACAAGAATAAACCTAGTGAGGACGAAAATGACCTAAATGATCAAAATGACACAAAACACACATATTTGGATGACAAGATTGGTTAAAAAACCCTAATCCATAAGCCAAGGAGGACGAAAAATGACCTAATTGTTAATCCAATGACACAAATGAACTTATTGGATGCACAAGATTGGTTAAAAACCTTAATTGGACAAGAATAAGCCTAGTGAGGACGAAAATGAACCTAAATGTTAATTCCAATGACACAAATGAACTTATTGGATGCA
>PGTU02005224.1:0-10000 GCA_002896215.2 Cicer echinospermum
CTTCTTTCTTAATGGCCTCCTTTATTTAGTTCAATCACGAGTTTAAGGTTTGCGATAGATGTAGCCTTTCCTGGATAAACGATCTCAAATCGGCTTTTTTAATATTTAGCAGATCTGTGAAAAATAATAGGTTTTTTAAAGTTATTTGTCCCTGGCATCTTATCTTCCGGTTTGAAGTGCAAGGCAGCAATCATCTGTAAGCGGCCTAGTCACTGATCGAGATATGTATATGTATTAAATATAATAGATGCTTTTTTCTTTTTTCGATCTCAAATGTATTGGTAAGGATCTCTCCCCTGCCTATTTGTTTGGAGGGCTGACAGTTGCTTGTCTGCTCAGCCCCTACGAGCTTTCCGGTAGGCATCCAGTAATTATATATTTATAATTCCCACTTACTCATGTAAATGTCAAAACTTCTGCACCTAAAATGCAATTCCAACTCGGCCAGAGAATCAAAGGGCAGAATGGTATGTCTTCTATCCATCCTGATTGGTTGGATTTTTTAATTAAAATCCGACTTTATGCGAGCAAGGTTCAAAACAATATAATCGTCCTTTTCTATCAATCGAGAGAAAAACATAAATCCAAAAGATTTCTTATTTACTACTACATAAACACATTACATACATAAAAAACCACATATGACTTTCCTAGAGGAACTAGAGCTTTTAAAAAGCATCTGTTTATGCTACTACATTAATTAATTTCTCGAAACAGAAATAAGTCAAAGGATAGGCCTTAACAAGTAGAAAGAAGATAAAGGACTACTTTTTTTTTTCTAGTCTTCCCTGCCTCTGTCACCGAGTGTTGTACAGCCGGGACACAGCCTCCGAAATGAGTTCGAGCTTGCATCCTTCCGCAGCACTTTCCAGCCTTAGCCCAAAATTCCTTATGTTTGCTGCGGAAGATGCGAATGCGTTCGTCTGCCGCAGCTGAATCTACCGCTCGAATATTCCTTAAAAATAAATTGAGAGTTCTCCGGCGGTTTGAATCGCCTGTTGTATTTGAACGCATTTCCGCATCAATTGCGGAAAGCCTGTTGGAAGTTGCAACATCCATAGCTATGCTATTACGAAATTTCTTTGATTTGAATGAATTTGATGAAGAAAGAACTTATTGAGCCTCCCATTTATAGAGTGGGTAGAGAAAATACCCGCCATGCGTCACCGAAGTTTGATGGCAATGCACAATTCCGGGTAGTTCTCCGCACTACTTTTATAGCAGTTGAAGACTATCATGCCTGTTTAATGAAAAACTGGGCTGGCTCTGGCTACCCTTGCGGAGCAAACAAAATCTCCCCCAATCACACTGCCTGTATGAAGCAAACAAACTTTGTACAACCAGCTTACGGTGGAAAAGATTCGATATTCTATGCAATAGACTCGTGACATCCATGTACTGAGTCGTCAAATGAGCCACGTTAAGAAAGCCCAATGCTATACGCAATTGCTGGCCCACAGATATTGCCCCACCCGAATAGGGCCCGAATGAAAGACCCAAGCTACATGACCATAAGAAAGTCCTACCACACTAGATAGCTTAGAAATTTCCCATGGGAGAAACCTGTCTTATGTGTGACTGCGTGTAGCTATGTTAGATTGCTTGGGGGTCTATGTTTAGGCCCACTCTTTGTCACCTTCGGAAATGGACTTATCGGCTGTCTTTCTGGGCCCTATGATGGATCTTTATATAGAATAGGAACGAGGGCAAGAATTATTTTCCCGTGGCACATTTAGGTTCTGGTTGAGGCTTTCTTTACCCGGTATATACTGGGCTCGAAATCGCAGTCCATTGCGGCCTGACTCATCATAAGTTGGAGTGATGAATCCGGCCCTCCGAGCCTTGTAAAATTTTCCGATTGAATTAAGAAAAATTACAAAACTGTACCGTTCCGTTTCACATTTCCCGCAATATAATAACTGAAATAAGATTCAGAACGTTCTTAACAACCAGATACACAGTCATGCTTCGCCGATTCCTGTTCCACGCTCCTTTCACGCGCACGTGATCGTTCTCTAACCACCGCCTCTAAACCGCTCCCTCACTATAGTTTCGCGCAATAAATCCTCTACCCTCATTTTTTTCATTTTTATTTGAATTCTCTCTGAAGGGAAACCCTTCTCTTACTGGCCTCTCACTCTTCTCTCTCCGCCCATGGACATTCTCTTTGCGATTCACAGTGCTCTTACGCAATCTCGATCCTCGTAAATCTCAATGCTCAATACCCCGAGGGTGACCGCCCATTGAAGGACTGGAAGCAAGCTATCACACTTCACAACGGCAACTACACCGTCGACTCCACAAGAACTCCAAGAACACTCGTTCTTCTCTCACACAGCACTCCCTACCTCCGATCTTGTCCATCTCGGCTTCCACGGGAGCTAGCCACGGCGGCTCCTTCATTCTCTGACTCCGCGGCCACCGCAGCCTCTTGCTGGACCGGTCCCTTCTAACGATCTTCGCTCCATAGATGCCTCCCTCTGCACCTGCTTCTCTTGCTCTTTGCATCTAGACCTCTTCGTGAGTAGCACTTCCTGGTCTCTTCACAATTGATTATCATGCGGAGACTTGCTTTTTTGGTACCAAGATCGAGACGCTTGAGTCCAGGCCGTTGCATCACCCTCACCTCTGATTCGAGTCAATAGAAAAGACCAGCACAACTGCTAGTGCTAAGGTCTTTATCGGAGGGGTGGAGATCAACGCAAACCTGATCTCTTCAACAACAGGCATGGTGGTTATTCATGAGCCTTCAAGGTTTCATCTCTCCGCTCTCTCCGTTTTCTTGCGACGTGGATAGAGGAATGAACCTCGCTCTCGTTCCCGTTCATCCAGATCATCATTTCTGGTACACATATCCAGAACTTCCGGCTCGGTGTGCAGCCTGCTATAATGCGCCTGATGCTCAGAGTGCCCATCTCCGGCTCCGTAACAATGGCTTCAGCATCCTAGCCCTCGCTATGAAGGTGAAAGTACGCCGAGCTTGTGACTCTTAACAATACAATATGGGACGGGTCTTCTCGCGTTGACGACCTTTCGATCTTCTCCGGTTCTCACTCTTATAATCACATATCAGTCAATGTCAGGTTCCACATTGGTGCGCGAACTCATTTCTATGTGGTCGATCGCGGATCGTGGAGTGAAGCATCTCCGGTGGAGTACTGCTCGCGCCGACATTGGGAACTTGAGAGGCAACCGGCTGCTTATCACAAGCCTCTGGTGGCGTGTGGGAAGGTTTGAACCTCGCAGCGCGGGATGAGGATTATGAGGTGCCGGACGTCATCCGCAACGTCAAGATCCGTATATTGGTAGCACCAGTGCATAAAAGTTACTTGCTCCATTTCCGAATATTCAATTACTGTGGCGCGGCTCTTACGACAGTATCCTAGTCGGCTTCAGAAGTCTACAGGAGGAGATCAGACGATGGAAGGAACGTGTGCTGCTCTGGATAGGGCATGGAGGTGTAGGTGAGTCCGCTCGATTTCTCAGGTTATCAAGCAATGGTGGAGATCGAAGAGATGCACTTCATGGACCTGTTATTAATTCTGAACAAGTGTTGCTTGGTGACATAGTCTCCGTTATTGATTGCTTATTTTGTGGTCTGCTCGAAAGACAGAAGAAAAGGGGCAGGAGGGGAACCTCCTTATCGAGTACCAATCCGGTCCATGTGCCTGTCATTCTAAAATTTAAGTCAGACTATAGCCTGTATTGGAAAAAGACATATAGCACTGTAGATCATATAAAATGAAGGATGATCTAGGGTAAGGCATGGAGTGAGGGATTAATAAACTAGCTGTACCACGTAGGGAACAGTGGTTTACGTAACCCCACTCTAAAGTCGTTCGGATCCCATCGGGGAGGTTGAGAAGCCTCTTTCAACTAGATAGGAGCCAAAAGAAGAGATTGTCAAGGTTTGTCGGTTCCATATCTGCACTGCACCCGCCTCAGCATCAAGGTAAAGCAATCCAAGCAAGTGATCAAGAAGAAGCAGGCGAAAGCAAGAGGTGTGCGAAGCACTAGTGACATCCTCAAGGCAAGCACGATTATGAGCTCCTTAAAGGGTAGGAATACATGTAATAGAGAGAAGCTGCATTGCTTCTGTTGAATGAGTTTCAGTTGGGAGCAGAGTGGGGGCACTTAGCGAGTTTAGGAATCGTATCTAGCCATGCTTCTCATAGAGATGTGGAGAAGCGCATAACCGTATGAACAAACTGCGTACTAGTCTGCTTCTTCTTGCTTCCTCTCCTAAATCTCATTCTTTCAATTCCCATTTGCATTTGGATTATGGTTAATGGTTATTCCACGCACATGATGGTACTAGATTCCTCCCTAAATGTATAGTCATACGAAAATGCATTAGACCCTTCTTAGACTCCGAACAACATGCTCTTATTAGAGACGAGTTTGCTTTACGCCACTTGTCTTTGAGTCTCTTTCAGCTCTGCTACAGGTCTCCTCCGAACTCAGAAGGTTGTTATTTTGGAATGAGCTGTTGCCTTTGGACCTAGTGTTTTAAAAGGTAGCTTATCTCGATTGTTAACTCAAGATGCTGGCATCTGCCGTGCCGTAAGACACGTATACTCACGGTTAATCTTGTCTATTTTTCCTTTTACCTGCCTGCCCCTCATCCTTATGAGTTGACTACTGTCTAGCAACTCCTTTCTTTAGTATTCGAGGTAGAGGCTCTTAAAAGAGCTCCTTCGGCAGCGGCGTACGTGACATTCATTCTTATCCTTATTTCTTGTATTCGTTTATCAGGAGCAAGCGAGCTAGCGAAGGAAGGGAAGCTCCGCCAAGGAAGAGAAATCTGGTTGTATCCTGCTTGTTTTTTAGTGAGCGAAGCACGTGTACTGTCGAGTAGGCAGCCGTTTTGTTGGCGCCGACCCCTCTAAGCCTGCACATCACAAGCCATCTTACTTAATATTTTCTAAATAGGAGGAAGGGGCAATTCAATTGAAAAGCGTATCAAAGAGAATGAGGTCTGCGCCCAGAATATAATCGAGAAAAGCAATAGAACAAGGTGGGAATAAGATATAACAAATGGGTAAGACAACCAAGGCCAATTCAACGGCTTTAGAGATAATCGGTATACTTTCTGCGTAGGCAGGCCCAGCAGTATCCAATCATGTAGTTGGCGGAACAAAGGAAACGGAATGAGAGAGGTTAGAGGAAGATCTTAAGTACCGGAGAGGGAATGGAGCTCGAATCTTGTAGTAAGCAGTACCCTTCGCAACGGCTCCAAGAAAACGGTGCTTATACCCATACCGTCTGGAGAATGAGATGATTGACCGAGAGTACTTATGAAACCACGGCATTGAACTAAGGGTTTTATCTGCGATCTCCTGCCACAAACACTCAGCTTACAAATGCTTGAGAGGCGCGATAGAAGAGGGGCGCCTTTTAAAGCTGCATTGAACAACCCGTGAAGTGCTTTTCCTCTCTAAAACCCTAAAGCAGGGGGTCTTCCAAAGATGGTATCAGAGCTGACTGGCCACACCCGGCCTGAGCTATGCCATCTCTTCTCTGGTCAAAAGGCATTTCCGCTCCTAAAGGAAACACTCTTGCTCGCCACAAAAAAAGCAATTCGGCACATTCATCAAGCTTAGGAAAGCCGGTAATTCTTCATGAATGCGCAGGGGATTCAGAGTAAGACTAGCAGCTTCTTCAATAGCAGCTCTAAATGTCAAAGCTAGAAAAGTGTCATTGCTCTAGCACTAGCATCCGATTAAAGCATTGATGCATAGACTCGTCCTTAGGCTATTATTTTCGAATGCGGGAAGTGGCACTTTACCGAGAGTTGAAGTAATTCCCCAGCCCCAGTTTAGAGATTTCGTCAACGGGGTCATAGCTCATCTTTGAGATAGCGTGACCGTAAATCCCTTAGCTTTCGAGGGATTCGGAGAGGTCTACGAACCTGTGCTTCGGCTTCGCTGGCGGCTTTCGTCATCAATCACTGTCTGGGCTGGGCCGTCGTTGTAAAGACGCGCATCCGTACAGACAGTATGCCCTAGACTCCTTAAAAAGGGCAGGGCTTATTTGTCGCAAATACCCAGTTTATCCCTTCTCATCAACGTATTTGAAGCATTGATGAAGGGTGGAAGGTACCACGCTGTGGATCCAAGCAGGAAAGTTTAGGAGGTGTCACCGTCATCACGTAAGAAGTGACCTCAGTCTTCCAGATCCCATGTTTGGCACACACAAGAGACGAATTTGCCGATGGCTCTTTGCGAGTCGCATTGACCCCGGAATAGTCACCTTGGTCTGACTTAGCCGGCTCGTAGGAAGGAATTCCTAGATCGCTAGGGCCCGCAGTGGCATCACGTTGATGGAGGCCCAGGGTCCCGCGGCAGCCTTCTTCTTTCGCCGATGTCACCGGTGAGATAAAGAGGCCGCTTATGTATCGCTTCTTCCTGTCCAGCAAATGTCTTTCTGTCGAGAAGGTTATATATCTGCACTCTGGACTTTCTTCATTGGTGCTTCCATGTACTTTCATCTTCGATGCTTTTGAACTTCCACACCTGTTGACATGTAGGGCATACTTTTCTTGCTTCCTTCCTACTACAAAAGCTGCTTTCTTATAGGCTAAAGCCTCCTATCACGGTAGCTGACGCAGCAAGACCCGAGGAATCGGATACGGAGTCTCTTCGCTGGGGCAAAAGCAAAGAGGGAGGACTTTACTGGAAGAAGGCGTCGTCCGCTGATGATCTGAGGTTGGAGGCAGGTCAGGGGGGAAACTAATGCTTGTGGATAGCCGCGAATACTCCTTACTTAGGCTTTCCCCCGAAGAGCTGATGCTACTTACTATCGAGACTTCCGTTAGTGAGGAAAGAAATATAGGCTTTAGACCCAAAGACAGAGTCAGGGATTTCTTAACAATCTAGTCCTCCTGAAATAAGACAATCGCAGGGGATGTGGAGTGAGCCTAGAGTAGAATAAGACTCCCTCTTAGACTCTCAACTCATACCAGGGCGGCAGGAAAGACTGAGACTACCGATACGAGCCGGGGTTGGATCACAGGATAGATACCCTTATGGTTGGTCTCTATGCCTGCTTCACTTCGTAGCATTAAAGGGACAGTGCTATGAGGGAAATCGACTAGGAACGCGATGTCTTCCCATGAAATTCAGAGTGTCGACTGCCTTCTTGTATCGGGTGAAGAGTAAGGGGGTGCTAGGCTTAGTAGGGCTCGAACCTACAATATTACCGTTATGAGCGGTACGTTTCAACCAATTAAACTATAAGCCCTACGGATCTCTACATGCAATTCGCTCACTTCGGGAAGCCACACCCAACCTCAGAAAGAGGAGGCCTTTGCTCTATCTGCTTCTTCCTCTTCCCAGGAATGAACAATTGGATAAAAAATCATTTTTTTCTTGGTTGTATATAATAATAAAATTAAGATTAAGCAAGCGCCCTTCGTGACTCAAACTGCCGGTACGCTTTCCGGCTCGCAACGACTCAAACGTGGCGCTGGGCTATCTATTTGCTTGCAAAGCGGGCTGTTCGCCTTTCGGGATTCGGAAAGGGCTCGCCTATTTGATTCAAAAGCGCTACTAAACTACTCTAGTACAGCTAGTTTAGTAGTACAACAAATGCCGTTCACCCCGCCCTTCTTCTTCAAGAGCTCCCTATTCTCTAGCAGCCGCTTCTTTCACAGCTCCTTCTCAAACACTTGCCATTGTCTGGAAATTAGCCTTGCCCATTCTTCGATTATTGGCGCATCAATTCCTTTGCCTTTGCTCTCATTGCTGCTTGAAGTCCAGTCTTTTAAGTGAAATCCAAAAATGGACAAGTCAGTAAGTAATTGTCGGGATGGAAAGCTACTCTTCAACCACTTATTTAAGCGCTATGCACCTAAGCTCAGTCTTCTGGCAGCTATCTTGCTAACCTAGATTCTTGCAGTTCCTTTTTCTTCTCTCTTTATGCTCGAAATCGTACTCATTCGACATCTAATTTCATGGGCTGGGCATACCTTCTTTAGCTCATTTTTATCTTTCTTTGAGGAAGATCCACGAATCGTCTTCTATCGACATCGTCTGCTTACTCTTATCGTACGCTCTTCTTACCCAACCCAAATCAATCGATCTGGTACTTTGGTCCGCCTCTCTTTCCTGGTGAGGAGAGAGAGTTTTACAAGCTGATGCAGCTAGAAAGTCTCGTTGAAAGCAGGAACGAAGACTGTGACGACTATTTGAACTAGTTTCAAAGCTTGATTGACCCTTGGGAGTTAATCTGGCTAGGGCGCCCTCGTAAGGCGTAGGGTAGGGATTTGAAACCGGAGGCCTCTCCTCATCTAGTTCTTTCGTTACGCGAGAAGAAGCAGAAGAAGCTTGGAAGAAGAGATGGTCAATCTTCTCTTATCTTATGGCGAGACTGCTAAAAAAGAGGCTCTTAAAAGCCAGAACGAGTCCTCTCTTGCGGGAGGGATAGGCGGGAAAGGGGAGGAGGTCTTCAAGTCACTCCGTTTTTGAATTGGGTCACGAATGGTATTCGATTTCTTTTAACAGCATAAAAGCATTCGAACTTGGGAGATGCGAAAAAGAAGAAGGTTCTTTTGTATATTCCTTCTTGAAGATAGTACGCACAGGTGAGAACATCCCTAATCGAATGGCCTAGCTTTGCTTCTTCTCTTTCTCTGCTTCGGTTTACCAAAGGGGTGAGGTCGACCTTCTTTCGGTGGTACCTTTTCTGTCTAGCTCGTTCTCTTGTCAAAAGCCACATTAGTGGCCAAGAATAATAAGAATCGCCCGGGATGAGTGAGAGCTAAAAGAAAAGCCTAGCGGCAATTCCCGATCTTCTCTTGATAGAAAGATCATATCAACACCGAAGACAGATCGTAGTTACGATAAAGAAAGGTATGCCGGTTGATGGACGTAGTTCATTCTAGAGTAGTTTGTTAACCGAATAGAATTGTTCGGTCCGTGGTACTTTTGCTTGCTATTCAAACACATTGTCGAAAGGGGAAGATCGAATTAGCTCTGGTCAAGAAGCCTAGCCTTCTTTCTTCGTAATTCTACTGAACGGGGTCGATCCACTTTACTATAAGTAAGTCAAATCGGAAGCCGTTTCAGGTGCATAAACAAAAAGGCGCCTTCGGATACAGAGGGGCTACTCTAGTCACTCAAAAGTCTAGCTAAGTAAGGAACAGACTCTCCAAACAGAAGTACGTACTGCGCGGCCGAGGAAGCATCCGAAGCATCTAAAGTCGAATAATCCGAATCCGTTGAATAGGAAGCCTTTGATCCGCTTTCTGAGAGCGCTGAAATCATTCGATTCGAAAAAGGTGGAAAAAGGTCATAGCACCAGCACCTGAACGCTTACTCTTACTGCTTCAGGTTCACCTCTTTTCTTAGGATTGGCTGCCCTGAGGTTCTTGTTTGGAGTCATTTGTTTATCACAGAACAAGTCCCCCTCAGTCACTGCCATAGTTGACCCAGTATCAACCCTCTCTTCCAGATCCTCGCTTCTATGGGCCAAATCACTCTCCTCGCTCGTTAAACTCGCACCTTGACTACACCCTTCTCGGCTTTGTTACCCAGACACTCATCCTGAGCAATCTCTTCCGGTTCAGCAGTGTCCAGCTTCCCCCCCTTTGCCATTGTCACTACTGGTACCTGACCCGTCGGCTGACATTTTTGCAAACACCGACCCTTACTCAATAGGGCAATGAAAAAGAGGAGAACGAGGACAAGCTGACTACCGCTAAAAGTCAGACTAACGAGTACACATTGTATGATTGAAAACTGCCGCTGCGTACTACCCGGTGCTTGCAGGTCTGACTGGTGTCTTCTCTCCAACAGCTGCTTCAATCAATTTAAGTCTGACTACTCGGCTTGCTTAACACAAGTGTGATTTAAACCTCACGGACCACTTCACTACCAGCGAGCTCCGGCTCGAAAACAACAAGCAAGGGATTGAGCTGCGCGAAAGCCTAAACTCCTGACTCTAACTTAACCCCTCTCCAACCAGTCGAGTGGCATTAGCCCCTCTCCCAGCAAGAGGA
>PGTU02005224.1:12500-14331 GCA_002896215.2 Cicer echinospermum
ATGTTAGAGCACAAAGAAGCTATCATATCCCATTTAAGTTGGGCCAGCCTGTTTCTGGGGTTCCATACTTTGGGACTTTATGTCCATAATGATGTCATGCTTGCTTTGGAACTCCGGAGAAACAAATCTTAATCGAACCCATATTTGCCAATGGATACAATCTGCGCATGGTAAAACCTCATATGGATTCGATGTACTTTATCTTCAACGAATAGTCCGGCGCTCAATGCGGGGCGAAGCATATGGTTGCCTGGTTGGTTAAATGCTATTAATGAGAATAGTAATTCTCTATTCTTAACAATTGGCCTGGAGACTTCTTAGTTCATCATGCTATTGCTCTTGGTTTACATACAACTACATTGATCTTAGTAAAAGGTGCTTTGGATGCACGTGGTTCGAAGTTAATGCCGGATAAAAAGGATTTTGGTTATAGTTTTCCTTGCGATGGTCCGGGACGAGGTGGTACTTGTGATATTTCGCTTGGGACGCATTTTATTTGGCAGTTTTCTGGATGTTAAATACCATTGGATGGGTTACTTTTTATTGGCATTGGAAGCACATTACATTATGGCAGGTAATGTTTCACAATTTAATGAATCTTCTACCTATTTAATGGGGATGGGTTAAGAGATTATCTATGTTAAATTCTTCACAACTTATCAATGGATATAATCCTTTTGGTATGAATAGTTTATCAGTCTGGGCATGGATGTTCTTATTTGGACATCTTGTTTGGGCTACTGGATTTATGTTCTTAATCTCATGAGCGCGCGGATATTGCAGGAATTGATTGAAACTTTAGCATGGGCTCATGAACGTACACCTTGGCTAATTTGATTCGATGGAGAGATAAACAGTAGCTCTTTCCATTGTGCAAGCAAGATTGGTTGGATTAGTCCACTTTTCGGTAGGTTATATATTTACTTATGCAGCTTTCTTGATTTGCCTCTACGTCGGGTAAATTTGGTTAATTTCATTCTTTATTGTATCGCCAAAAATGTTTATTTCTTTGTATGAAGAAGGGAACCACCTTCTTATATTTCTACATCTCGATCCGACTTCTATCATTGATACTAATAGGAATGAATCATCATGCAAAGAAAAGTTTGATTGAGAGGAAAAGAAGCGGCAAAAAATTGGAACAAAAATATCATTTGATTCGGAGATCTCTCAAAAAAACAAATAAGCAAAGCTCAGTCGTTAGTGAGAAATGGGAACTTCATGGAAAGTTACAAATCACTACCTCGTAATAGTGCACCTACGCGTCTTCGTCGACGTTGTTTTTCAACCGGAAGACCGAGAGTAATTGTCGAGACTTTGGATTATCTGGAACACATACTTCGTGAAATGGTTCACGAAGGTTTGTTGCCCGGTGCAACAAGATCCAGTTTGGTAAGAATTAAAATTTTCTTCCTTATTTTTATTTATTTTTATGATCAGCGATCATGGGACGGTCCCTTTACCATTCTGTATAAAAAGGTTATTCTATTTGTACAGATATGGTGGTGAAGGACACATTCAATCTTTGTTTCCATTAATTGTTCAATTCTTCTTTTTTTCGCGGAGTAGAGCAACTGGTAGCTCGAAGGCTCATACTTGAGGTCACGGTTTCAAATCCCGTCTCCGCAACATTTTCCCTCAAATCTAGGTAATTCACGATTAATGTTTTATAAAATGAAAAAAATATACTATTCCATTCAATACAATACTAGTACTATTAAATATATAATAACTAAGCGGCGGATAGCGGAAATTCGAAACCCGCGTCATTCTCCTTGGCAAGGAGAAAATTTTACGCATTCAACTAATCCGCATTTTTATTTTTATTGTA
>PGTU02005227.1:0-15015 GCA_002896215.2 Cicer echinospermum
TATATATTTTAGAGTTCTATAAACCTTTCCACAACCCATTAGGGTTTGGCGCTCCAACCAACTGAGCTAAAGAGCTAATAGCACATGATACAATAACGGAGTGGTAAGTTTACTGTGAGAATTCATTATTATTTGCATTGGTTATTGGTGGATTCTTGGTTGATCGTTATGAAGAGATGATTGAGATTATCATCCTGGTTTTGGTGATCATAGTGGCTACTTGTGACTCATTTTGATGTGGTGTGTAAACCATGTGGAAAATTTGGGGATTACCCTGTTGAAGAGGTGTTTGAAACAATGACCGTGCTTATAATTTTCGGATAATAAGATATTGCAGATGTATGATTTTACTCACAAGTCACTTGCTAGTAGAAGGGATCAGATTTTGGTGGAACTCTACACCTTTGTCGTAGCAGCTTTGCAACAAGTCCTTATGAGTGGGCTCTTAGCTGACAGGTTTGGAAGATTTCAATTCAACTGATTGGGAATTCTTCTTCGTGCACGATTATTCTCTCATTCGATGGTCCAGATCTGGCCCTTACTCCAAATTTGATCAGCGAAAAGTATGTGTCATTGTTCAAACAGCCATTAGTCTCTCTCCTGTTTTGGACGCATTTTCTTATTACTTGATTGATCATGACTTTGTTTCGTTAGAGTCGCGCTGCTGTTCTTCTTCGGTGTTTGTCATGCATTTAGTTCTTACTAATAATTATAAAAGTGGCTTTTATTCCCACCGACGATCTTTCGGTGGTGTCCCTTTTTTCCACATATGAAGTATATAGTGATACTTTTTCGTTAGTGGTTATTCTAACAGTGCCTTTATTTTCATGACTTTACTTACTTGGCAATTTGTCCCAGATGCACTAGCTTGCTTTCTCTGCCTGAAGCACGCCTCTCTCGATCCTTGAAGCAGATTAATTTATATTTGAGTCTCCATATTATGTTTGAAGCCTTCCAAATGCAGTTTTTTAGAAAACGGAACTTGCTTTGTTCATTGCCTGCTATGAACTTACTCTCAGGCTGATGATCAATCAGATATCTCTCTAGCTATATTTTAGCTATTGCTTTATCGACTTCACATGCAATCCTAAGTGCCTCTCCATTATTATTGGTTGAAGCTTCAAATGCAGTTTTTTAGAATAACGGGGGGAGCTTGCTTTTTTTTCAATTTGCCTTCCATGAATTTCTCTCAGGCTGAATGATTAATCAGACTATCTGGCTAGGCTATATTAGTAGCAATTCTCCCGACTTCGCATGCATCCCTGAGTTGCCTCTCCATATTTTTATTTATTATCTTTGTGGAGCAAAATATTTTCGTTGTAGCAAGTAAAGCTTAGTAAGCTTTACTGAGGGGGAGTGTTAGAATATTAAAAAACATATCTTATAATATCTTTTATATTATATTAGAGTATCTTAAATTATTTCTTAGATCAATTATAATTATAGAGATATCTTAGAATATCTCTTTATTATTATATATGATTTATTCCTATTGGAATGATTTAGTCTATGTTTCTCTATAAATAAGATTATATTGAGTCTATTGTAATCAAGTCAGCATTAAGCTATTATCAATAATATTCAAACCCTTATTATTTTCTCTCCTCCTTTTCTCTAAAATCTCACACTCTTCAACAATTATGATAGAGTATCTTATTTATATCTCGCGTGATCAATTTCTAATCTTAGATAATCTTAAATTATCTCGTAGGATTAGTTTCCATATTCCGTATATTTACTCTTACTTCTTATTCTCTCCTTCTTTTATCTAAATTCCGTAACAGTACCATGATTTTGGAAACTCGACAACCAAATAGTGACACAGCAGGTCACGAAGAATGATACTGGTCTAATACTATGTTGAAGTTATAGATTTTAATTATAGATTTCGATAAAAGAAGGAAAAACATAAGAAGAAATATAATTATAGATAATTTACTTGATACAAAAATCTAAACACTAACACCTATTTATAGGGATACAAGACTCCTAATCCTAAATAAACAGGGAAGTCAAGGAACAAATTATGATAATAACTCAGTAATATGGAGACTAATCTTACTAGATAATCTAAGATATAAGATAGTCTCGGATTAGAATTTGACAAGAATCTGATTTCTGATTATCTTGAAAAAGATTTAAGGGCACATACATAATTGTAAAAAACAAAAAAATATGCTTATGCTAGTTTGACGTAAACTTTAAAAAATAAACCACTTTTTATGCAACCTTGAAATCACTTTTTCAAAAGCTAAAACAAAAGGGCTCTATTAACTAAATATTGAATCACTCATGACTTATGAGATTATTTACTATAGTCTAGATTGTTCTGAAGATAAATAGATATTGAATTTTTTATACATCTTAGGAGGTAATTAACTTGATAATTGTTTTAGGTGTAAGGCCTTACAAAGTAGCTGATTTGATATTTCATTTGGGGAGGGTGTCAATAAGCTGGTAAGTGTTGGCACATAAAGTCATTTTATAACATTTAGTGTACATTTATTTTGAGTTTTCATTTTGAATGCAGGGCTGTAATTTTAGATTGTGCAGAAATGATGAATATCGTCTTAAAGAAGGGCTCTTGGTACAGTTATGGGACCATCGGTAATGTCTGAAAACTTTTCGATGGTTTAATATTTGTAGATTTCATGATCTCTTTGATTATCTTGCTTCTTGTTTTATATGCTCCAACTTAAGGACTTGAGAAAACAAATTTTAGTCTGGCTAATGTGAAATTCATGAGAGGAAGTAAATTAAATTTATGCAGTTCTATAATCTCTCTCTGCCTAAGCAAATTACAAATTAAAAATTATCAATTACAGTAATCATCCATTGAATGATAGGTATCTGAGTAATAAATAGAAAGAGGCATAATAACAGATTCTGATTATCATAAATAAGCTTTGCATTGAAAGATAGGATATGATAAAATCTGTGAGGTATATCAGAGCGCAAATTAGATTGATAAATATTATAAATACAAATATCACAGTTTTTCTAATTATAATAGTTGTGTGATTGTTTAGTCAATATGCAATGAACCTAGACACTGTTTATATTCAACACTTCCAACTGTTACATGCTTTTCTGTTATACAGACAATCTTTTCATTATGATGACACCTCCTTCACGTTTCTTTTTTATTCTATTTATGTCTGTTGTCACTTTTCTCACTTTTCTTTGCCTTTTCCATTGTTTGTGTCTCATTTGGGTTCTCTTTGATGTTGATAATCCAAATCTATGTTTTGGAAACAGTTTAGGACAGGGAAGGGACAAAAAACACTGCAGTACTTGAAGGAGAATACACATCTACTAGAAGAAGTTGAAAAGGTTAGATAATCAGATCCTTCTATATGCTATAGACTATATGTTAAATTAGATATAGTTCTGTACATCCTTCTGTCTCTTATGTGCTTGCTTCATGGTTGGGATTCATTTCAATTCATTTCATTGTCAAGTACAAAATGGAATATGAAATGATCTTACACAAAATATTTAATGTTATTAAACACAGCATTGAACAGAAGCAGAAATGTGAAAACAGTAACAATGGTGAATAAAACGTGGCTGGAAAGCACCGATCGGGAGGTAGCGAACAAACTCTAAAAGTGGATCCACAAAATGGAAGGAGTCCTGAACAAACGAAGAGGTTCTGAATCTGATGACTAAAATGGAATTGATCATCAATGCCTGGTAAACATTCTGTTTAGTACCAAGGATGTGCCTTGTTTTGCCTTCACAACCACATCGTTAGACACTTTCCTTTTTGATCTTGTTTCTGATTCTTGCTCTTTAGATTCCATCTTCACAATTGTTTTCTGGTTATCCACCCACTGCTGCAAGTTCTCTTGTTCATAAATCCTTTTTCATCTACTGTAGCCTTGATATTACCTTTCGATTCTAGCTAGACGTCGCTAATTTAATTTATATTATTTTTCCACTTCGTCATCTTGTTAACAGAATTTTTCCCTCCAAAACTTCTAATCAAAGCGTTGCAAAATGAATTCTAGTCGACATCAAAGTCGTCTTGACTCCAAGAATAAACATGACTCCAAGAATAAAACCATGGCGCAACCTATCAGATGAAAGGATCTCTTGTCTCAAAAAAACTTTTCTGCAATTATGATCCATCTAATCCTACAAATTTTGGTAGGTCTTTATTCTTTGAAACAATTGTTCAATTCTTCCATCTTTGATAATGCTGGCTTCCCTCAAAGATCCAGCAGGTTAGACCAATTGTTAGGAACCGAGAATTGGATATCAAAGATTTAAGGAAGAACACTACTATCTAGAAAACGTTAAGAATAATAGGAGAGAATCTCTCAAGAACAAGACCGCAAGAGCGAATATGCTCCTCAAGATACTTTCTTGGGGGACGGAACCTTTATTTATAGGTTCTATGTGCTTAAGATAAGTCGGGGAAATGATCAAAAGCAACTAACTATAAAAAACAGAAAAACTATTGAAAAATAAAAACCTGCCCCCAACTATCTAACTACCCATTAACGAATTTTCTTAACTTCTAAAACTAATTCAACTAATCTAAGTCCTAAGAAAACATTTCTGTTCATTAATTGGTTGGTGTTTTGCCTCTAGTTGTGTTTTCTGCCTCTCGCCAGCTCCCATAGTTCTCTGTGTTGTTGGCTTCAACATGGTGGTTTTGCTTTTGGGTCGTACCACTGTCTACCAACACCAACAAGGGTGCTCCTTGCACTCGACCATTTAACTTGATGGTGCGCACATTCCCTAACTCCGTGGGTCTCAGATTATCAATCTGCCAAACTCATAATGCTAAGTTCAACTCCTTCTCCATCTTTCTCCCTCTGTATCAGCTGCAAGGACTTGCATTTCGCCGTCGTCGTCCTCCATCACCATTACACGAAGCTGATGATCTGGGCATTGTGACGAGGACGATAAGCGCCACCGCACTTAAAACACAGGGTTTTGCCGTCTTTCTGCAATCTCGTGGGTTGAGATATGATGGATCCCACGATCATGGGGAACAGATCGTTGTGAGTCTTGACGGGTTGCAAACTTCTGATTTGACCCGTTTCCTCCTTTTTGCTCCGCCATCGTTGGAGCCCTTGACTACGACCCAATCGTTGTTTCGCGCTCGATCCGGTTGAGTTGACCCGGTTCCAAAATTAGGGTTAGAATCTATAAGTAAAACCTGACCCGAATCCTTTAGGCCCATAAACACGAGGCCCATTCAAACCAATCCCCTTCTCATGTACCTCCTCTTCCACATCACGTGCTAGATTCATCAGCTTCGCACGTGTGACTGGACCTAGCGCTTTGAGGCTACGAACTCTTCCTCGTATCCCATCACGGAGGCCATGGATGAAATACCCAACAAATTGAGCTTCTGGTAAACGACCTACTTGTGCAACCAACCTCTCAAACTCCTTGATGTATTCCTCTACATTGCCTTCCTGCTTCAACGATGAGAGTTGCTCAAACACGCTCCCATCATCGAGACCGCCGTACCTCTCCAACAACGCATCTTTGAAAACTTCCCAGGTCAAATCAGTCTCATCTTCAACAAGCGCTTTGAAAAAATGGATGGTAGATCCTTCCATATAGAGTTGAGCCAAACTAACCTTGATCTCAGGACTCGTATCATGCACTCGAAAATAGACCTCCGCTCGAGCAATCCAACCGGCAGGGTCATCGCCGGTGAACATTGGGAGTTCAATCTTCTTCACCGATTGACTGAATTCATCAAGCTTCTCTCCTTGCATCTTCTGGACCAACTTCTTGATTTGCTCGTCGTTAGCGTGATTCGAGTCTCCATATCTCTTCTGTTTTACAGAATCACCCATGTCCTTGCTTGGAGTGATTTGAGTGATGAGCGAGATGAGCCTTTCTTGATCTGCAGCAGCTTGAGCTCGCATCTCAGCAATTGCAACCTCCAGAGTTGACATTCGGTTCTCCAATGCATGAACCTTGTTTTCCATCTTCTTCTTTGGGGGGATTCACCAAAAATTCATTCACTCACTGGTTTGTAATGTATCCGGCAGGTCGGACCAAATGATAGTCCTCAATTTATAAATGCGACAATAAGAATTAATGAGAGATTAATCAACATATGATAGTGTATTTTATTGATGATAAAGGGAAATTGAGCAAAAGAAACAAACTTTTCTTTTACTTCCTGAGAGCTATGCTCACTCCAATAAGAGAGAATCTTCTTCTCCACTAACAATTAACAGAATTTGTTATCCCCTCCTTACCAAACCTCTCTCCCCTATTTACGTGATGGGTCAGCTCACCTTTCTTGGATTTTCTAACATACACTCTCCATCCTTAGGTGCACTATGTGTCCCACTAGACACGTCATTAATTCCTTCTTTGTCCCCATCAATAGCATGTGTTGTATATTATTTCTAATAATCCCCTTTAGAATTTGAGGTGTTTTACTAAGGTGTGTTTGTCAAACACTATGAGTTTGTCACGAAGAGTTACAAACTTGGTGGCAGGAAAAGGTTTTGTTAAGGCATCTGCCATTGGTCTTGAGCTGGAACATCAGAGACAATGACACTTTTATTCAACACCTTTTCTCGAACCAAGAAGATATCAAGTTCAGTCAGTAGTGACTGTATCCAAAGAATTTATACTGCAAGTTGTGCCAAGCTCATGTACTCTGATTTTACTGTTGAGTGTGCTACTAGAGTTGTTTGTTGGACCACCAAGAGATAAGATTAGGACCAAGATACACACAAGCTCCAGAAGTGGACCTACAATCATCTGGATCTGATGCCCAGTCTGCATTGCAAAAGCCTATCAAGGACAGAGGCTGATGCATAGGTGCTGCCTGAAGAAGGAGGCCATGATGCAGAGTACCACTTAGATAATGCAGAACCCTTTTAACTGCCTGATAGGATTGCTAGTGAAGTAAGGCTTCCTATTAGGAAGGTGTATGGGAGAAGGAACCAAGCTTAATTTCTATGTTGTGAGTTTTGTTAATTGCTGAGCTGTGCCAGCTATAATCCTAACTGATTAGTTAGGATGGTTAGTATAAATAACGGAAACTTAGTCTTCAATAGGGAGGCAGTTAGAGAGTTAATTGGTTGGAACTGAATGCATAGCAATTCAGTTGGCATATCTGTAACCGCTACTCTATTCATTTTTCGCAGTTTCAATAATACATTCTTGAGAGAAACCATTCTCCATTTTCTCTCCTTCATCTGTTCTTGAGTTTCTTCAGATTTTACATTCCAGCCCTAACACTGCCTTCCAGTGGTCTTCAAGGGGTTTAGAAAGAAATTGGCATACTTTATTGACAAAGAATGATATATTTGGTCTAGTAAGAGTTGCATACTGCAATGCTCCTATAATAGAGCAAAACTGAGTTGGATCAGGCACATTATCAGATCCAAACTTGGAGAGCTTGCTACTGGACACCATTGGGGTTGACATTCCCTTTGCATTCTCCATATGTACCTTGGCCAATAAGTTACGTGTATATTTGGATTGTGAGAGAAGTAAGGATCCATTTCGCAAATGAGTCACCTTTCAGAATTCAGCTTGGTAATGAGTTGCTGAATCTGGGGTAAGGAACTCCCAGTAAGAATGATATCATCAACGTAAACAAGAGTCATTAATGTAAATGAGGTGGAGTGTAGAATGAAGAGGCTAGGATCACATTTACTGGCAATGAAGCCATATTGAATGAGAGCACCTTTAAGTCTATCAAACTAGGCCCTTGGGCCCTATTTTAGGCCGTATAACGTTTTGTTAAGCTTACACACCAATGTTTTGTCTTGAGCCTCAAAACCTAGAGGTTGCACCATGTACACTTCTTCTAATACACCATTTTAAAATTCACATCAATCTGTTGAATAAACCATTTGTTAGAGATTGCAATGGTAAGAACAGTACAAACAGTGACAGGTTTTACTACTGGAGAGAATGTTTCAGTGAAGTCAGATCCAGCCTATTGATGAAATTTCTTGGCCACAAGATGGGCCTTATACTTATTGATTGACCCATCAGGATTCTCTTTAAGTCTAAACGCCCACTTACATCCTATAGGTTTACAGTTAGGGGGTGGGGCAACTAGGGACCAAATGTTATTCTGAATGAGGGCAGCATACTCAGTTTTCATTATTGCCAACCACTGTGGAGCAGCAAGGGCCTGTTGTACGGTGGTAGGTTCTAGGTGTGTGAGAAGAAGAGTAGGGTGCAGCCTTGGCAAAACAATGCTATTCTTTGCTCTAGTTTGTATGGGATGAGTATTCTGAGGATGGATTCTGATAGGGACATGATTGAGTGCAGGAGTTGCAGCCCTGGAAGCAGCACTGGGAATTGGGTTTGGAGAAAGAGAAAGGTCGGGAGAGAGAGGTTCAAGTCTGGGTGTAGCAGTCGTTGAACTGAACCAAAGGTGGGAGAAGGCATGTGGGATGTGGGAGGAGATGAAGATGGATTTGGTAGTGCTAAGGCACCACAAGTAGGTGTGGACTTGAATTATTAGTATTGTTGTTTGTAGCCATTGATTTGGAAGCAGGGATTGTGTAATTTGTAGAGCAGCCATGATGATGGAGTGAATGATTTAGAAAACAGTTCAGAGTAAGGGAACCTTGTTTCATTGAATAAAACATATTTTGAGATGTAAATTCTCCCATCCGAACTGAGACATTTGTACCTCTTGAATGATCAAGAGTATCCCATGAATACACATTCTTGGGATCTAAATGAAAGTTTGTTGGGGTTGTCTGGTCTTAGGAGTGGAAAGCAGGCACATCCAAATACCTTTAATCGTCTCACCAATATTGGTCTCGTCCACAATCTTAGCCGAAATCGGTGTTATCCATCGTTGATCACGCTGATAGCTTTAATCTCTTCTCTAACGTCGGCCTTTTGAACAGCTACAGTGCTCACTGTTGAAAGATGCATTTCGTTTTGCAGTCTCTCGAGTGCTTGTATAACTGTTTCCGATCCCGGTGGAAATCACCGCTGCCTGTCGTAGACAAATTGCGAGACATCTGCGCGGTTACGGCAGATCAAGAAGTAGAAAGTCATCACACCAATTTCGCCATTGTAGTTTCAAATCATATTTCACCACCACCGCCACCGATAGATTTGTTACCACTTTTTTGCAGTTCAGATTGCGCAACCACAAGATGCATTTATCATATCTTTTTCAAACTGGCTGATTCTGAAATTGTAAAGAGAAGCAGTGGGAAAGAGAATTCCAGTTTGGCTTCTTCTGGGCTTGGTGAGAATGTCTAAGCCATACTGATGGACATCCTTGGTGTTGGGCTCACGAAATGAAACATTCAGCTTGTCACTGCCTTTAAAAAAAATGATATATTTCCATAAAAATAAATAAATTATATAAATCTATGTTGGGAGGTCAAGTTGGTCGTGATTGTTATCATCCTACCACTTGAGGGAGGCTGTTAAGAGTAGTAATACAATTGGTTAGTTAATGAGTTAGTTAAGTTTCTAATATGTTCTCTAAAATAGAACTCTTGTACTCTTATTTTTATTTATCTTTTATCAAAATGATTCTGTGCGAGTTTTCTTCAATTTCAAGCTTTCAAAGCTCTTCTGGTCAATTCTTCAAATTCTCTAAATTACTAATACCGCTTTTAATGAAAAATGTTCTAATATATGATCCTTAAGCGTTTTCAAAGTTAAATTGTACCACTTCTTGGTCACTTGTAGACAAATCTATTTGTTGTTTTCATGTGAAATTTATTGTTAACTGGTAAAAATATTGCCAACAGTTTGCAAGTACAAGTTAAACTTTTAAGATTCTCACATCCTGTTTACAATCAAGATATGTATGATTTTAATAGCAGCCTTAATGTAAAAATGTAAATTAAATTGCAGGTTGTTCGGTCTTCAATGAATGATGGAACTAACCAAACAAGCTTTGCAAACATGAAAAATTGTCCCGTGCTTCATCAAGAGGAAGATGTGTTTGAGGAAAGTCTATGAAGAGGAAGTTATTTTGTCTCTGATATGTTAGGGTGATAGATTCCCGGTTTTGAGGTTGAAATATTCTTGCTTCACCACAAATGGAATAGGAGGTGGATTTGATGATCTAGATTAAAAGATTATGTATTGTTTGTACCGTTCCATTGGTAAATGTAATGGAAATAGATGAAATGAATTATTGTTTTTAAATTAAATGGGTTTGAATTATTGTTTTTCTTTTCAATGTTATATAAACCAGTTCCATCTAAGTCGCACTTTCGATCAGAATGAAATGTGTAGGAGTTTTGCTTTGGTTGCACTACGGATTCATCTTAAATTTTGTATATTTTATCTTTCTCCTTTATTTTGTTATGTGTATATGTCTGATTCTTTGTTTGATATATATCAAAGTAGTATTTTTGCAAAAGAATTTATGGGAGAAATTAGAGTCATGATATATGCAAAAAGACGCTATAAATAAGAATTTTATTGTTTTTCAATTCAATAATTATAAAATAGTTGATAATAAATCAATAATGAAACATGTACATGAGATTGAATGCATTCTTAATAACTACAAACAACATTAGTATCCTCCATAGTAGACAAACTTTCACTTTTGTGGAAAGATTTCAAAAAAACCATGAAATATAAGAAATGTGACATATCTCTTGAGTAATTCAGTAATCACCTTCGTTTAGAAGAAGAGTTACCGTAAAAAAGAGGATATTAAAAAATAATTTTTCTCATGAAAGGTCCATTTAATTGAGGAAGAAAATTCAAGCAAAATTTTTAAGAAAAGAAATTGGAATTTTGATAAATCTCATAAAAAACACAATGGTAATGATGAACAAAGAAAAAAAAAGAAAAAAAGAAAAGGAAGTTATTATCATTGTGGAAACCATGACACTTTAAAAATAAGCGCAAATTCTTGAAAAGGAAAGAACAAATAGAAGAATCAAGTGCAACACAAAAGATAATCTGTTGTCATTTATGAACTTAACATGATTGAAGATGTTGAATCTTGGTGGATAGACCCTGGTGCTATCCGTCTTGTGCTAAAAATAAAGAACTATTTAAGACTATTGATGAAGGAGATGAAAGTATTTTGTACATTGGAAATGCCTCAACTATCCAAGTCAAAGGAAAAGGAATAGTGAAAAATTGAATTCACTTCTGGAAAAAACTTACTATTAAAGATGTACTTTATGTTCCTGAAGTTTGGAAGAATTTGATTTATGTTCCTTTACTAATTAGTTTGGTTTTAAATGTGTATTTTGAGGGAGATAAATTTACTACCTCTAAAGGTATGTTTGTAGAGATGGTTACCTTTGTGAGGATATGTTCAAATGTAATGTTGTTAGTAACTACAATAATAATAATAATAATAATAATAATAATAATAATAATAATAATAATAATAATAATAATAATATAATAATATAATAATAATATTTCCTATTTATATCGTTGTGTCTTGTGATTTATGGCATATGCGACTATGACATGTTAACTTTAGAAAATTAAATGATTAGATGAAATCAAATTTAATGATGTAGATATTATAATGATGATTTTAATATATATCTAATTATTTAATTATAATATATATATATATTACTCACACAGTGAAATCAAAAGGCATTTCAGCTTCTTGTCCCCATCCATTTCTTCTTTCTTGTTGTTTTCAAAAAAAAAATGGTGTTGGTAAAAGAAAAAAAAACCCTCAATTTTTACTAGATAATAGCCTCATTCAAAAAGTGTTAGGAAGAAAGTTGCTCCATTATATAAGACGGTGCTTGTGAGCTAATTAATTGAGGTGAGACACTTACCTTCCTCTCTTTTTCCTAAATTCGTAAACATTATACGGTGGAGGATGTGAGAAATTTTTGAGTTCTTAACAAATCCATTGTTGTTGGGGGATGCGCGAGTGAATTTTTTTTTAAAAAAAAAATCATAAAACAAAGAAATAAAGAAATACATACTTTTGGATAAAATATTTAAGTCGTAACACAACGACTAAAAGTTAAAAATATTTACAAAACAGCAGAAAAATAGTTTTGAAACAAAAATCCAAAGTATTTAAAAAGCACCCATACACCGGGGCTATGAGACCTATCAGACATAGCTCAAGATATCAACATTCCTCAAAGTGTACTTTGTCTAACCCAATATAGTATTTATCCCCTAACGTGCAGTGCCCCTTAATTCAATACAAGTTTCTTTCGTTGACACCTAAGTACCAATGCTATTCCAAATGGAATCCATGTCTTCTCCATAGTTCCATGATGTTCACACCCTTTTGGCAGTTATAAAACTTCATCTAGTCTCATCCTGAAATCTACCAGGCGAACATCTAATACTCTTCTTAAAAAGCTCTCCACTTAGATCTTTACATGAAATCGCTATTAGTCTAACTTTAATCCATCCATACCCATCATCGTTTGAGTTACCATCAACAACATAACCACTGTGTCCTTGGAACCACTTCATAAATCCCATTGTCGTATGATTCGCTCAACCCTCCCTGGCAATTAAATCATTTCGAAGATTTTTTCCACTTCTTTAATCCACTGATCAACTTTTTCTGGCTCTCCTCACCCTTGAACTTTGGAGGATTGGTAACGAAGAAAATCTTCCAATCCCCTTGACTCAACAGCACAAATCTCTATTTCCCTCTTCTCCAGATCCCGCAGAGTCTGCGTAGTCTGTGCCAGCAACATAAGCAACCATGTTATTTCATAGCTTCACCCACTTTGATCATCCCCATTGACGTTGACTCTTGCAACATCATCCCTCTTGGAGGTATGGTTTCCTCAACACAACATCAAGAAGAAATCTCAACACCCCTTAGAATAAATTCCAAAATAACTTCTGACTACATCAATACATAACAACTACACAAGACTTAACAATCTGACAACTTATCCCGACTCATGTCAGATAACAACTCCCTACTTGCAGGTGACCATACAATCTAAACCAAAGCTCTATACCACAATGTAACACCCCGATTTTAATAGCGCGAGTGTATTTTTTTTTTAAAAAACAATTTCATAAAACAAAGAAATAAGAAATACATACTTTTGGATAAAATTATTAAGTCGTAACACAACAAAAAAAAATTAACAATATATTACACACAGTGGATATAGTTTTTGAATACAAATTACCTAAAGTATATTAAAAGAAGCATATACACACCGGGGCTATGAGACCTATCAAACATAGCTCATACCCCTGAAGTATTTTCGGCAGACACCTGCATAAAAGCACTACCCAAGAATCTCTACTTTCCCCACGTCACATCAAAAAGTAGAACATGGACCATCAAAAGAAAAGCCATCAAAACAGTTTAAGCCTAGAGACAATCTTCCAAATAAATAAATACACGCACATAATAGAAGGCGATCTAGTCCTATATCCAACACCTAATCTGATCATCGCTACAAACACTATACAACCGGGTGATCTCTCCACGCGCCCCTCAATGATCCTCCTGACACAATTCGGTCAGGTATGTCTAACTAACATGTGTCTCCAAAGTACTAACGGCTAGGACGATCCTGGTTCTCATCTGAGGGCAAAACCTAGATTTCCACAATAATTGTAAATGGATCACCAACCGAAAATTATCAATATCACATATTCATTTAAATTCCAATGCACAAAAATAACCTTTCAAATTAGCATACTCCTTTGAAAGGTTTTCAAATGTAAACATGCATAAACGCCAGTTGAAAATGAAGTTTTAACAAAACTGCACTGTCGTATTCGAATACAGCAATCCTTGTATGTCGAATACAGTGCTATTTCAACAAGTCAGTAGCAAAATCAGCACAAAACTGTATTCGATACAACATCTTGTATTCGGAATACAGTGTTGTTTCAAGAATCAGCTATGCAGAAATTTAGCAACAACTGCTATTCGAATACAACATCCTTGTATTCGATACACTGTGTTTCAGAAGTCAGTAGCAAAACATGACAATGTATTTGAACTCCACCTCATTTTATTCGAATACAACTACAGAAAAATGAAGAATTCAGTTTAGAAATGGTTTCGCAATCAATCAATACTTTCAAACAAATCCAAACAATCACACTTACCAATTACGGCACAATCACAACAACCACCGAGTATACATATACAATCATCACAGTATATCAGACATGACTTGCGTGCCAAGCACCCTAATGCAATGCGTATATGCCAAAATGCATGAATTCCGGAACTCGAACCAAAACCCTCCTCGAAGGGGCGTAAATCATAATTGTACCATCTATCACAGACCAATACTAATTACCGAGGTGCAATCTCTCACGGATCAGCACGATTTACTAGCATGCAGTCGCTCACAAACCAGCACGACATACAAGAGTGCAGTCGCTCACAGACCAACATGATTTTCTAGAGTGCAATTGCTCAGAGATCAGCACATTCTAGAGTGCAATCTCTCACAAATGAGCATGACGCGACAATTCTCGCAAGGATAAGATGAAGCAACAATTCACATGAATGTACTATGAAATGCATGAGCATACTCTAACTCTTTTAACCACAATCATTAAGTAAATGCAGCTATTAAAAGATTTCCCTTTTTTAATACTCATTTAAATTCAATCTCCACGATTTCACACCAAATTTACTCATAAATCGCCCATTTTCAAAACTCCACATTTTCACACATAACCCTCCAAATTCATTTTCCATAAACCCACATAAATCACATCTCCAAAAATTCATAATAATCATTATGAACACAACCATAAATCACCACAACAACATTAATATTTCAGAGTTCTCCCCACCACTAACTCGGTGTCAACGGTCTCGATTCCTTTTCGAGACTCAAGGAGCTAACTATATAAACATAAATATTTATAACAATTTGTTCACAATAAAATTAATCCAAACACAACAAAATTCCCAAAATTAAATCTTTCTCACACACCAAACTTTTAAAATCAAATAATCTATATTATTTAGTTAAAACTAAATAAAACAAATATTGTCCAAATTTCACATACACACACTCGACTATTAAAGCACCTAATTTTTTTTTAGTTAATAAAATACTCTAAACA
>PGTU02005230.1:0-35061 GCA_002896215.2 Cicer echinospermum
GGTCTTACAATGACAAAATAATATCCATTTTACAAATTCTCAATATTTATTTTCTCTCCTCGTTGGCCTATGATACTCCATTAAATCTCAAACACAAATTGGAATCACAATTATTTCATCAACTATGGAGTTACTTAAATATTCTAATCACAAATTTATAACATCGCTATCACTAATCATACATCATCATCATTACATAAACTCATCACAAATTTATAGCATCACTATCATAATCACACCTCATCACATAAATTTATCACAAATTTACAAAATCACAATTATTAATCATACATCATCATCATCATTACATAAAATTATCACAACATATCTATCTTTTATCATCACATCACATAAAATCATCTAATCAAACATGTATATAAAATTCATTCGACACTCAATATCACAACAATATCAAATATCACACATTTAACGAAATTAAATCAATCAATACCTTATAAATATTTTTATTCCACATTTTATTCTCACAATTCCCATATTTGCACATTAATTAATTTATCCCTCAAATGGCTACTGCCATATGTAGCAAGTCTCGGGTGAATTGTTGGGAAATACGGGTTTCTCGTTCATCTCACAATATATTATACTCATGAATTCAACACTTTATATTAATTACTAATTCAAAATAAATAAATATAAAATTACAATATCATAACAAGTATATAAAAATCAAGAAATCAAATAATATACTACTATCTCAAAGATAATTATTTAAAATAAATACTAAATATAGAAAATAGTTATAAGTAATTGGAATATAATTACGTGCACACTTAACATCAATCAAAAGCATTATACAATATCACATTAATTTGCATACGTGCATATACGCGTAAAATCGCCAAACTCTTATTCTTTAAAATATACACTAAAATTAAATTATAAATATAATATTTTTTTATTTAGATTACTCATTTAGTCCAATACGTATAAAAGTAGCACATCATAGAAAACAGACCTATGGAGAAAATTAATCATAAAACTAATCAACATATATTCTAAAATAATTTTAACATCAAATTAACTATTTAAAATCCTATTTAATTAATAAAATAGTATATTATAAAATTTGGGGTGTTCTGGTGACGGCTTCCCCATAACACATGAGGTACATTCTTGTGTTTCATCATGCTCCTAACCATAACAACAATATTTATATCCCTCATTTCTGCCAGATGATTATGTTTAGATGTATAGAAAGCTATTACCCCATGAATTATTTCATTTGTCTCTCTTAAATATTTAAAATCTCAGGAGTTGAAATGTCCCCCAACATAAGTTCTTAAGACTTTAACAACCTTTCCATTTTTTATTTCAACCATATTCTTAAATTTCTTAAACGCATTTAAAGTTTTAGATTTAGTCTTTATAAGAAATAGCCAATATTTTATACTTAACTCGTCAATAAATGAAATAAGGTATTTATTTCGTCCTAGGGATAGTACTTCAAATGGATCACATATGTTAGAGTATAT
Organism: Cicer echinospermum; assembly: GCA_002896215.2. Taxonomy (NCBI): domain Eukaryota; kingdom Viridiplantae; phylum Streptophyta; class Magnoliopsida; order Fabales; family Fabaceae; genus Cicer; species Cicer echinospermum. The sequence continues at coordinate 1,494 of PGTU02005230.1, forward strand.
CAAATTCAATACTTTACTTGACCTCATTGGTATATAGGAATTGTAAACCTTCCTATATTGTTTTCCAGTCAAGCATAATCACAAACCTTCTTAGGCTCAACGATCTTTGGAAGTTTGGTTACTAAATTTTTAGAAACTAGATGACTTAAACTTATAAATTATAGATGACCAAACCTTAGATGTCATAGTCGATCCTCCTGATTAGTCGTTGTAGCTAAGAAAATACCTCTACAGACTTGATGCTGACTTTGAAAGTCCTATTTTCTAAAAATGAGAACTTGAGCACTAATCTTTGATTTGCATCAAACAATTCAAACATTCCATTCTTCATAACCATAAAATAACCCTTTTGAACCAATTGTCCAACACTACGGAGATTACACTTTATTTCTAGCACAAACATACATCTTCTATGATTGTTGCTTTGCCATTTTTCCTTTCAATTATGATATTGCTAAGACCTTATGCCACCATCATTATATTGTCAGCCTTGACTTTTCATTTTACATTTTTATTGATTTCTCTTAACAATTTATTACGACCTATCATATGATTTGAGCACCCACTATCTAAAACCAAGCATTCCTTTCCCATGCCAACACTCATCAACATAGTTTCCAAATATATCACAGTTGTAACACTGAATTTTCTTCTTATCCTAACCCTTTCTTCTTGAATTATTATTTCGATTACCTCCTCCACTTTTCTTTGATGTTTCAGATTTGCCTTCACTAGACTTGGATTTATCTTTACTACCTTTTTGGAACTTTCCTTTCCCTTTCTTCTATTTGATATTTTCTTGATCATCTTTCTTGTCGATTTGTGCTTATAATGCTTAATCCACAAACCTTTCAGAACCTATTTCTATCACACGTGCCTCCAAGGAACTTTGCAGTTCGTCTATCTTCATTGCACTCACATCCTTTGACATCTCTATTACAACAACAATAAAATTATATTTCATGGTTAAAGTTCTCATAACCTTTTCATTAATTTGTTGATTAGACATAGTTTCACCACAACTTTATATTTGGTTTACTAGGGTCAACAATTTGGAAAATCAATCGCAAATCTTCTCTTCATCTTCTATGTGTAACAACTCAAACTTCCTTTTTAAAGATTGAAGCTTAAAACCTTATTTACCTTGTCTCCACCTGTGTGATATTTGGTCGAGATATCCCAAGCCTGATTTGAAGTGGATACCTTTGAAATCTTCTCAAATTTGTTTGTATCCACACTTTGTTGAATGTAGAATAATGCCTTACAATTCTTTTTCTTGGGATCTTTATATGAAGTTCTTTCTTCTTTGAGCATTAGTGGTATTTTCACCCAATTTCTAATAGCCTCCTTGGAGCACCTCAAACACATCATGAGCCCCATAGAGAGCCTTCATGAACGCACACCATCTTTCCATCAAGATCAAGTAGATTCAATGGAAAATTATCATTCCTATTCATGATTGCAACTGGAAATCACTCTTTCCACACTTACACTCTTGTTTCCCAAAAATTGAATTCCTCACAATCACTCGTGTTCCCCGATTCGAAGTCAAAGCTCATTGATACCACTTTGATAGCGTAGGTGAAAAAGACCATAAAAAAGCTCACACAAGCTTATACTCATACTCACAAGCTCACAGGAGCGTGCAGGCTCACAAGCTCACATAATAAGTACACATCCTCACACACTTATAACTTGTATTGTGTTGGGAAAACCAGAGATAATTAGCGATAACTATCTCAATAGTGCGGAATATTTTTTCCCCCAGCTGTGCAGATAAATGGCCAAACAGAAAATACAATTCCACAAAGCAAAAATAATTGGCAAAAAATTAAATATGAGACAAACGCAATAACGTGGAAAACTTCCCTCAAATTGAGAGAATAAAAACCACGGGACCTAGTCCAGTACAACTTCCACTATAATAATTAATGGGTACACAAAGAGTCTTCCTAATAACAATAGGGAATATCAATCAACAATAACAACCCTATAACATCCTTATAACAACCTTCCACTAAAGTGGGTATGCCAAAGTAACTCTCAGAGAAGATAAAACTACTCAAATTATATATTAAAGTAACAAACTAAGTGGTAGGAATAACATACTAATTTTGTAGATCAAACGGAGCAAGTTTGATACACACTTGTTACCACCACCGGAACCAAACCCTTATTTTTCTTCTTTGGCAACCGTTCTTCTTCCGTTGTTTTTCTGTGTATTCTTAGGGATTTCTAAATCCCTTTTATTGCCTTCAAGTGGGCCAAGCTCATTAAATTTTTTTTTCTCTTTTTCCTTTTATTTCGATAATAATAATAATAATAATATAATAATAATAATAATAATAATATAATAATAATAATAATAATAATAATAATAATAATAATAATAATAATAATAATAATAATATAATAATAATAATAGTAAAATTGGTGGGTTCCACTTGAGGAGTGAGCCCACCCAACAAATCTCCCATTCACAACTCAAGTGGGAAGGTACTGCTTAACCATGCCAGCTTTCTTTCTACAGCATATCATCTTCGACACATGCAAGGTCTTTGTCATCATATTTGAACCATTCTCATCAGTATGAAACTTCTCAATTAAAAATGACTTCATTTCCAGTGCATCTCGTATCCAATGATACCGCACTTCAATATTCTTCGACTTTGCATGAAAAGTCGGATTCTTGCTAAGATGGATCGCACTCTGACTGTCACAGAATAACACAAACTTGTCTTGCTTGAGGCCTAACTCATGTAGGAATTTCTTCATCCACAAGAGTTCTTTGGAGGCTTCAGTTGTTGCAATGTACTCAGCTTCAGTAGTGGACAAAGCAACACACTTTTGTAGTCTTGATTGCCAAGACATAGCTCCCCCTGCAAAAGTCATCATATAACCAGAAGTAGATTTTCTAGAATCAAGATCACCTGCCAACACAGGTTCATCACCTCCATAGCATAAACACACTTTGGAAGTGCCTCTGAAGTATATGAGAATCCACTTCACTGTTTGCCAATGATCTTTACCAGGATTAGAGAGAAATCGACTAACAACTCCAACTGCATGAGCAATATCTGGCCTTGTACATACCATAGCATACATCAAACTACCAATTGTGGATGCATAAGGAACCTTTTTCATCTCTTCTTTGTCTTTCTCACTTGTAGGACATTTATCAGAATTCAATTTAAAATGAGTAGCAAGTGGAGTACTAATAGGTTTGCAATTGCTCATGTTAAACCTCTCTAACACCTTCTCAATATAATTGTGTTGAGACAACCACAATTTATTATTCTTCCTGTCACGAGTAATTCTCATACCCAGAATTTGTTTTGCAGGACCTAAGTCTTTCATTGCAAAAGACTTGTTCAAATCTTTCTTTAAAGATTGAATCTTCTTCGTGTCATGACCAACAATCAACATGTCATCCACATATAATAAGATAATGATATAATCACCATCAGAGAATTTCTTGATAAACACACAATAGTCAGAAGTAGTTTTACTATACCCATGTTTCTCCATGAAAGAATCAAATTTCTTGTACCATTTTCGAGGTGCTTGCTTGAGCCCATACAAACTTTTCTTTAATTTGCACACAAGATGCTTTTTACCTTTGACTTTGAAACCCTCTGGTTGCTCCATATAGATCTCTTCCTCCAAATCACCGTGAAGGAATGCAGTTTTCACATCAAGTTGTTCAACTTCTAGGTTCAAACTAGCTGTTAACCCAAGCACAACTCGGATAGAGGACATCTTCACCATAGGTGAAAAAATTTCATCAAAGTCAATACCTTTTCTCTAATTAAAACCTTTCACAACCAATCTTGCTCTGTATCTTGGTTTAGAGCTATTCTCTTTTGCCTTTATCTTGTATACCCATTTGTTCTTGAGTGCTTTTCTACCATTAGGCAACTTTACCAAATCAAATGTGTGATTCTCATGCAAGGAATTCATCTCTTCTTGCATGGCCTTTAGCCACTTTTCTTTATCAACATTTGTAATAGCTTCTTGATAATACTCTAGCTCTCCACTATCAGTGATCATCACATACTCATGTGGAGGATATCTTTGAGAAGGTTGACGTTCTCTAGTAGATCTTCTCAATCTCAACTCACTCACTGGTGGCTCAACTGGAACCTGCTCATCATGGTGAGGCACATGATCATCAGTTACATTCTCATTATCTACCTGTATATCTCCCCCATCAACAAAGGTTTCTACAGAGGGCTTAGGCGCAACATTTTCAATGTAACTTCTGGAATTTGGTTTCTGTTTTTCAGCTTTATCAAAATCTTCAATAGTCTGGTCTTCAAGAAATATCACATCTCGGCTTCTGATAATTTTCTTGTCAACCAGATCCCATAATCTATAACCACATTCTTCATCACCATAACCAACGAATATACACTAGTTGGATTTACTATCAAGCTTGGACCTCTCATCTCTTGGAACGTGAACAAAACATCTGCAGCCAAAAACTCTCAAATGATGGTAAGAGACACCTTTCCCTATCCACACTCTATTTGGAACATTACCATCAAGTGGAATAGAAGGAAAAAGATTGATCAAATCCACTGCAGTTTTTATTGCTTCACCCCAAAAGGATTTCGATAATTTTGCAAGAGAGAGCATACATCTGATTTTGTCATTAATCGTACGATTCATTCTCTCTGCAACACCATTATGATGAGGTGTCTTTGGAACTGTTTTCTCAAACCTGATTCCATGTTCTCTACAGTACTCTTCAAATGGACATCTGTATTCGCCACCGTTATCTGACCGAACACATTTCAATTTCCTTCCCTTTTCTCTTTCAACACTTGCATGAAAATGCTTGAAGACTCCACAATACCTGGTCTTTAGATTTCAAAGGAAATGCCCACACTTTTCTAGAGTGGTCGTCAATAAAGTAACAAAATATGAGCACCACAAGAGATTTACTATCCATCATACAAACATCAGTATGAACTAAATCAAGAATATTTTGTCTCCTATGAGGACCAGTATTATGAAAAGAAACACTATGTTGTTTTCCAGCAAAACAATGAGTGCAAGTTTTTAGAGATGTACCTTTCATAGGAAGAAAGTTTTTCTTCGCAAGTATGTTGAGTCCTTTCTCACTCAAGTGACCGAGGCGCATATGCCATAAATCAGAAGATGCATCTTCAATTGCATTCACTTCTTCCTTGCATAACTTCGTAGGCATCCTATAAAGAGAAGTGGAACTTTGCTCCTTTGCAACCACTAGGGACCCTTTGGTGATTTTACATATACACCACCACCAAAGTAAGTGTGATAACCCTCAATATCCAAGGCTTTCACCGAAATCAAATTGAGACGAATATTAGGTACATGTCTAACATTCTTCAATTGAAGCTTGCAACCAATCCCAGTTTCAACCAAACATCTCCCATACGATAATTTTACATACTCCTTCATCTCCATTTTACCATGCCAAAATCACCAGCACTGTAAGATGAGAAGAAATCACGCCTAGGAGTAACATGATATGAGGCACCCAAATCAACAATCCAAGTTGAATGCTGACATGCAAGGTTTATGGATTATCATCACAAACAATGTAGACATTATTAACAGATGCAACTGTTGTTGTATCTTTATCATTTTTTTCTCTTTGTATTCATCTCTTTCCCTTGACTGATCTCTCTTAAGGAACCTGCAATTTCTTTTATGTGACCGTTTTGCCACAATGATAGCATATCACTTCTTTTCTAGTCCTCGACTTGCTTCTTGACTTGCTACGACTTTCAGAGTTGTCGCGTTTATGGAAGTTTCTAGATTGACTTCTCCCTCGTGACTCTGTAAACTAGTGCTTCTGACTTTGAGGAAGAAACCAATCAAACCACGTTCCTTTCTTCGAGCTTCTTCATTCAACATGCTCTCTTTAACTGTTGACATTTTCAACTTTCCACTTGGAGCTGAATTAGTCAACGTCACAACAAGGACTTCCCAATTATCAGGCAAGGAACTCAACAATAACAAGCTTGCAACTCATCATCTAATTTAATTTCTGCAATTGTCAACTGATTCACTGTATTCTGAAAAATACTCATTATGCTCTGCATTGAATCCCTATCTTTGTATTTCATATTCACCAGCTCCGAATCAGAATGCTTTATTTGCACATTCTTTCGTTCATAACAACTCTTTTAATTTTTCCACATCTTGTTAGCATCTATTTCAGTTTCAACATGTGGGAAACACACTCTAGATCCAACCACTGCCTGATCAACGCCACTGCCTTTTCTATTCATCTTCTTCAATCAAGCGTCAGATTTATCTACGGGTTTAGCAGTGTCACCATCATAGTGGATCATACAATCTTTACCTGTATAACAGTCTTCCATGAAAGACTTCCAAAGTGTTAATTAAAGAGTTGAGTTTAATCATATGGGACCTTTATTTTCTCCTCCATTTAAATGCACAATCAATAATCGCGCCTCCAGATCCACTTTGTTGGGAAAACCAGAGATAATTTAGCAATAACTATCTCAATAGTGCGGAATATATATTCCCCACCTGTGCAGATAAATGGCAAAAGAAATACAATTCCACAGAGCAAAAATAATTTGCAGAAAATTAAATATGAATCAAACGCAATTTTTAACGTGAAACTTCCCTCAATTGAGAGAATAAAACCACCGGACTAGTCCAGTAAACTTCATTATAATAATTATGGTACACAAGAGTCTTCCTAATAACACTAGAGAATATCAATCAACATAACAACATTATAACAACCTTATAACAACATTCCACTAAGTTGGTATGCCAAAGTACTCTCAGAGAGATAAACTACTCAAATTATATTTTAAATTATAAACTCAGTGGTAGGATAACATACTAATTTTGTAATTTCAACGGAGCAGTTGATACACACACTGTTACCACCACCGGAACAAACCCTTATTTTTTCTTCTTTTGGCACCGTTCTTTCTTCCGTTGTTTTTCTGTGTATTAATTCTTAGAGATTTCTAAATCTCATTTTATTGCCTTCAAGTGAGCAAAGCCCGTTAATTTTTTTTTCTTCTCTTTTTCCTTTTATTTCAATAATAATAATAATAATATTAGTAATATTGGTGGGTTCCACTTGAGGAGTGAGCTCACCCAACATATTGCACACATAAGAAAAGAAAAATTGAGAACATAAGAAGAGTAATAATTGAATTGAGTATTTCGTTCAACTAAATTATTGAGTCATTATAAATTTTATTTATAAAACAACACTTAAAACTTAAACAGATATAATTATCGTCTAACTAACTAAAACAGAACTATGGACTAACTACAATATTGTAGTGATCGAGGGACAGATGGTGAGGCTTTGAGTGCATTCCTCTTCCCCAATTTCTTCCTTCTTCATTTTTTTTTTTTTATTAACAAAATGATAGAATAACGAGGAAAGAGAGTGAGATCAATTTTTTACATGTCATTCATATGTTTCTGGTGTAAACAAGTTTTGTAAGATTAAGCATTTTCTTACATTTAATATATGCTAATTTTTTTTTTTATGAAATTTGTATTTAGAGACAAGTCATTATAATTGTATTTTTTTTTTTTTTTTAGTTTTTGGTTGTTATTTTTTTATAATTCTATAATTTAATGTATTCAAGATATGTAATTACTACATATGTTAAAAACTATATTTAAAAATATAATTTCTTAAATATTATAAAATGATTTTACTTTCATTAAATTTCAAATTTAAATATGCATCAATAGAAGTTGAACTAAATATTGTCATAAGATATAATATCTTTAAGCATTGCAAAGCATATATATGCAACAGTTATATATATGTTATTTTAATATGTATCTTGTATTTTTTTATGTATCAACAATAAATAATTATCCTGTGATTTTTTTATATTTATCTGTCTTTATATTTTATGCTTGTAATATTCTATATTTTTTTATATTTATTTTATCTTTTTATATTTTATGCAATTTTAATATTTATATTTTTTAATATTTATTTTTTTGCCCCTTATATTTTATACATTATATAATATTCTTATTTTTTAATATTTATTATTGACAAATATTTAGTGTTGCGTATTCTTTTTACAATATGTTCTTTGCAGTTTTTTATAAAAACAAATGTAAACTCTCATTTAGTATTATGCATGTACTATTTCCTCCAAGATGGAACGCAAGTCAAATAGTTATAAAAAATCAACCATGCTCATAATTAATATTTATCGGTGACTACTTTTTATCTTTTTGATGTGGGTTAGTGAGAAATATTTGTTCTGTTGTTTTTTAATATTTATAATGTTAAATATTTATCTCTTATTTTTTTATGTATTAATAGAAAAATTTTGTACTTGATTTTTCTATTTATGACTTATAAATATTTGACTCGTGTTATTTATGCATCATTTCTAAGTATGTATTCTGCCTTTTAAAAATATTTTATCAAACGATAATCAAAGACAAATATTTATTCTGAAATTTTACGTATTAGTCGTAAATATTATTTCATAATTTTTTTATATTTATCATTAACATATAACATGTCTATTATTATTAATTATTATATTATTATTATTTATTATTATTATTATATATTTGTATTAGTATATATATATTTATACGTACTATTTTATATTTTTCTTATGATTTTTTTTATTAAACATTTACAATTAGTTACCTAGTGATTTTTTATATTTATTTACAAACGAATAATATTTGTCATATATTTTTCTTACATAATTAAAATATTAGTCCTATATTTTTATAATATTAATTAATAGCAATATTTATTGTAGCCTATTTTTTTACAAATTATCATTGCAAATTTTTATTTTAAAAGGAATAGTAATTCTCAATTACAATTAAAATGCAGCTACTATTTCCAACATGATGAACCGATTGAGTCAAAATAAGTTTTTCTTTTTTTGAAAATATGAACCATTGTTTTAAAATAATATATTTATCAGTGGCAAATATTTATTTTTGTATTTTTCTATATGGCATTAGAAAATATTTGGTCTGTTGTTTTTTAATACTTATGATTGATAACTTTTGTAACATAACCTTTATGTATTAATAGAAAATATTTATCATAAAAAATATTTGTCTCGTATTTATCAATAAATATATTTCTCATATTTTTAGATGTGTTAGTGAAAGATATGTCTCTCGTTGTTTTTTTAATATTATTTCACTTGCAAATATTTATTATGAAATTTTTTTATGTATGAATAGCAAATATTTGTCCCGTTATTTTTTTTTTATATAACCACTTACAACATTTTTTCTCGTCTTTATTGTGCATAATTTATAAATATTTATCTCGCTATTTTTTTAATATTTATCAATGACTTATATTTTTTTCTTTTTTATATATTAATGGTAAATATTTATTTTTGTGATTGTTTATATTTATCTCTAATATATGTCTGTCTTGTGTTTTGTTATTGTTATGTATTTTGTTATATATAATTCCATGTTATTTTAAATGTTTATCCTTGTATTTTTTATGTATCGGCAAATATTTATTCCGTGAATTTTTATATGTATTTTCAATGTAAACTATTTCTCCCTTGTTTCAATAGGCAATATTATATAAAGGTTTATACTATATTTTTTAATATTTACTAATGACAAATATGTTAGTGTAGCTTTTTTCTTGCAAATATGTGCTTTGAGTTTTTTTTTAATAATGGTAAATTCTCATTACTATTAAATGCATGTACTATTTCACAAGATGACCAATGAGTCAAAAGAAAAATAAAAATATGAACTAAATTGTCTCGTGTTTTTTTATGTATCAGTGAAAAATATCGATCTTATAGAATTTTTAATACTTATTAGTGTCAATATTTGTCGAGATAAGGAAGATATGCGTAGCTTGATGATGAATATTTGCAAATCCTTCTATAGCCACTAAAAAATGTTATTCAAAAGTGTTTTTATGGTAAAAAACACATAAAAATATGTAAAAGGATGTTTTGTTGGGTTTAAAAAAATTATGTACCAAAAATCTTTTTAAAGTTTTTCAGTTTTCAAATTTTTTTTGAAAAAAATTGTGTTTTTTTCTTAAAGTAAAATAAATCTAGGGGTAAGAGTATAATTGTGAGGTTGACAAAACTTTCAAAGTTCCGATATTCCTAAATGCATCATTATTTCAATTTATGCCCTAATTAATCACAAAAACGAGGCATCTATTTTTAATTATCTATGTTTCACACCCCTTTTATCTTGAATATAAGATAAAGTTGGTCAATATTTGTTGATATATTTGATAATGAAACTTTTTAAAATTCCACATTATATGTAATACACAAAAATAATAGTTAATAGCCCTATTGTAATTAATTGGGTAGTCACCTCAATTTAAATAATCTTGTCCGTATTAAAAAATCCCTCTGCCTATAAATAGTTAGCTGGATATGCTTACCATACCATAAGAAATTAGCAATTTGTTTTCACGGCAAAAACCATTGTGTGTGTATAATGGAAACGTTTATCAAAGGCGTTGATGTTCGTGGTTTTTTTTTGTTGCAATTGCGACGGATCTTTGTGGAAGTGCACATGGAATTCGTGTTCCAAATCATGCAATATGATTGCATTTGATAATGTGCCCAAGTCCTCAAAATGCTGCCCTTCCCTCAATTGTTACACACCTTAAAGTTCAAGTTATTTTATATAATTATTGAATTTGGGTGTAAAAAGTGCCCATGACAATATGTTATAAATAAAACCATTATAAGAGAAATGACGAATTATTATTCCTTTGATCTATTACGTTTTACCTTTAGTATATATTCTAAATTAAGACGTGAATATTATTTGAGATCACTTAATTGCTCAACTATGGGGATCCCAAGACTGGTCAACGTGATCTTATACGGTGAGGATGAGTGATCCTTGTGCTTTTTGGCAGATGTTAGTAATATGATCATTAAGAGGTTCGTGTCGTTAACAATTGGTTTGTTTTTCGCTTGGGAGGGTTCAAGAATTGTGGCATCTTTTTGTTGGAAATTATATTTGAATTAATATTGTGTGAATTGAAAAAGGAGAAGATATGATATTTGAAATATATATTAAGAATATTTAATATTGTGAACAAGAGAAAACACACTCAAATCTATCATGTGTACCACATGTTCGTTAATCAGCTGGCTCAGGTTTGGGTTGGTGTATAATTTTTTAGAACCTAAAAAATTTCATGTTTAATTTTTTAACGTGTGCGTTTTTTTTCTCCAAAATTTTCTCTAATAGACTCCCATATTTATTTTTTATCACAACTTAATCAATTACTAACTTTCTCAGCCATATTATAATATTACTAACATTATAATTAATTTCAACAAGTGATAAATTAATATTAATTTATCAAACATTAATATAATTAGTCAAAAAATAACATTCACTTTATTCATTAAAATATATTCTATAGACTAATTTATATAAATATATATATATATATATACATATATATGTATATATATATTCATCAGTTGCGCAAAAAAAAATATATATTCATCTAATTTTTTTTATAAAGATATTCATGCATCCATATGTTAATCAGTTATAACAGAACTAAATTTTATATTTATTAACACTAAAGTTAGAACAATTTTATGTTTATCAACATTAACTTTATGGATGAAAAAAAATCAATCTTAACTTTATTTACTCAAATATTTCTTAAACTAATCTCTCTCTCTCTCTCTATATATATAATATATATACCCTAACATATTATTATTATTATTATTATTTTTCTCAACTTTTATGCATATTTATAATAAATAAAGTTATAACAAATCTAATATTTCTTTTATGATACATTACCTCTACTTCTTCATATATTGTCATATTTATTCACTATTCATGCATATTTATTAAATACAAATATAACAAAATTCAATCTTTCTATCAATATTAACTCTACTAATTAATTCATATGTAAAAATAAAAAACTCTACCTTTTTTTTACAATGAAAAAACTCTATTGATTCATGTATTTTTTACACTATCACATATTCATTCATATTATATGTATAATTAAATTAATAATACATAAAGAATATAATTTCTCATGAACTTGTTTCTCACAACTCAAATTATTGTGCGTTCCCATATAAGTCACTTGCACCAAATCAATTTTTTTAGTGTCAAATACTTTTCGAGGAACTAGTTCATCGCAAACTGCAGATTTATGCGGATTCGCAATGCAAGTCAGTTAGCCACAAAGTAGCTTTTTATGTGTGCAACAATTTCCAAAAAACTAGTTCCTCATAAACTACAAATTTTTGCAGGTCCCATGCAGGTCAGTTAGAGCAAAACAACTTTTTATGTATCAAATAATGTTCCGAGGAACTAGTTCATGCAAACTTTCTAGTTTCCGTTCATTGCTATGCATCAGTAAATCAAATTAAGTTTTCTCGTGTCAATGCTTTACTGAGAAACTAATTCATGACAGTAATTTATGCGCGTTTACGTACAGTTCAGTCACAAATAAGTAGTCAAATTTTGTACCTTTTTAAAATGTCAACCGGTGTTATTGTCCTATCAGCGCTTGCGAGAAACAAATATCATCGGTGAGCTAAACGCACACATCCCTATCAATGGTGATATATTTTTACTAAACAAAATTTAAAGCAAATAATGTCATAGAGATTGTTTCCAAGAACGTGTTTTTTTTTTTTACTTGGCGAGGATGTTTTTTTTCCAAAAAATTGGCTGAGAAAAATAAGAATTTCTCTCTATATTGAGTGAGATGTGTAAATTTTTTTGATATTATGTAGATATCATTTTTAGATATGTCATCCATCTTTTTTTATAACTAATAAGTATTGTAAATCATATTTTTAAAATACGCAATGCCAAGTTGATATTGTCGTTTCTTTTATTTTTTTAATAAGTTATGGACCCTTATTTTCAAAATCAAAGTATTATTAATACGAAATCTAATAATATTTAGTATGGGCGCAATGTCATTGTTTGAATACTAAAGTGACGGATACAATTATGTGATTTTACCAAGATAAATAGCAACAGAACTAACACGCTTATCGTGTTATGCATAAATATCAATTGATGCACATTGAAGTCTTTTATTATCTAGTAGTTTCATTTCAAAAGAAACTCGGGTGGACAAGCCACATGAAGACTTGTTAATGAATTTTTACATGGTAGACCATTTGTTTTCTAATTGTCACATATACTAAGGGAGTTGTATGTCAGTAACGAAGAAGTTATGACTTCTCAATCATTGGACCCAAAATCAGTTTCTGCCGAATTGGGCCTATTGCTATATATAACTTTTTTTAGAGGAGTATTCAAACTACATTGATTGATGTAATGTTCCATCACTCAATAACGATTTACTTTTATAGATCCATTACATGTTGATATCAGACACAATCCATTTAATAGTATAACTCATTATATAAATATTACATAAAATAAAATTATTTGATATATTATTGAGATACAGATTAACCTTATATAATAAACTGTTAATACGTTAATTTTGACGTATCTCAATAACATATAAAATGAATTTCTAGATTTACGTAAAAATTGATATAGATGAATCTACATGATAATATCTTTCAATATGTAGTCACATTTGTAAAATATTGAGTTTAATCATATTGGACTTATTTTCCTCCTCTTTAAATGCACAAATCAAATAATCGAGCTCTAGATACCACTTATACTGGAAAAACCAGAGATAGTTAGCGATAACTATCTTAATAGTGCGGAATATTTCCCCCGCCCTGGTGCAGATAAATGATAAAACAGAAAATACAATTCCACAGAGCAAAATATAATCTGCAGAAAATTAAATATGAGACAAATGCAATTTTTAACGTGGAAAATTTCCCTCAAATTGAGAGAATAAAAAACCACAGAACCTAGTCCAGTAAAACTTCCATTATAATAATTAATGGGTACACAAAGAGTCTTCCTAATAACATAGAGAATATCAATCAACAATAACAAACATATAACAACCTATAACAACCTTATAACAACCTTCCACTAAAGTGGGTATGCCAAAGTAACTCTCAGAGAAGATAAAAACTACTCAAATTATATATTAAAGTAATAAAACTCAGTGGTACGAATAACATACTAATTTTGTAGATCAAAACAGAGCAAGTTTGATACACACCTGTTACCACCACTGGAACCAAACCCTTATTTTTCTTCTTTGCCAACCGTTCTTCTTCCGTTGTTTTTCTGTGTATTCTTAGAGATTTCTAAATCCCAATTTATTGCCTTCAAGTGAGCCAAACCCATTAAATTTTTTTTTTCTCTTTTTCCTTTTATTTCAATAATAATAATAATAGTAAAATTGGTGGGTTCCACTTGAGGAGTGAGCTCACCCAACATATTACACACATAAGGAAATAAAATTTGAGAACATAAGAAGAGTAATGATTGAATTGAGTATTTCGTTCAACTAAATTATTGAGTCATTATAAATTTTATTTATAAAACAACACTTAAAAACTTAAACAAATATAATTAATCGTCTAACTAACTAAAACAAAACTATGGGACTAACTACAATATTGTAGTGATCGAGGACAGATGGTGAGGCTTGAGTGCATTCCTCTTCCCCAATTTCTTCCTTCTTCAATTTCTTTTTTATGAACAAAATGATATAATAACGAGGAAAGAGAGTGAGATCAATTTTACATGTCATTCATATGTTTCTGGTGTAACCAAGTTTGTAAGATTAAGCATTTTCTTACATTTAGTAATATGCTATATTTAGTTTTTTTTTTTTTTTTAATTTTAACTTGTATTTAGAGACAAAGGTCATTATAATATTGTTTTTTTTTTTTTATTAGTTTTGGTTTTGTTCTCTTTTTTTATAATTCTATAATTTAATGTATTCAAGATATGTAATTACTACATATGTTAAAACTATATTTAAAAATATAATTTCTTAAATATTTATAAAATGATTTTACTTTCATTAAATTTCAAATTTAAATATGCATCAATAGAAGTTGAACTAAATATTGTCATAAGATATAATATCTTTAAGCATTGCAAAGCATATATATGCCAACAGTTATATATATATATATATATATATATATATATATTATATATATATATAATATATTATATATAATTATATAATGTTATTTTAATAATGTATTTGTATTTTTTTATGTATCAATAATAATATTAATTATCCTGTGATTTTTTATATTTATCTTGTCTCTTATATTTTATGCAGTTGTAACATTCTATATTTTTTTAATATTTATTTTATCTTTATATTTTATGCAATTGTAATATTCTATATTTTTTTAATATTTATTTTGTCCCTTATATTTTATACAATTATAATATTCTATATTTTTTTTAATATTTATTATTGACAAATAATTTAGTGTCGCGTATTCTTTTTATAAATATGTTCTTTGCAGTTTTTTATAAAACAAATGTAAACTCTCATTTAGTATTATGCATGTACTATTTCCAAACAAGATGAACCAAAGTCAAAATAGTTATAAAAAAAATCAAACCAATGACCTCATAAATTAATATTTATTCGAGTGACACTGTTTTATCTTTTGATGTGCAGTTATGAGAAATATTTGTTCTGTTGTTTTTTTTAATATTTGATCTAATATTAAACATTATCTTCTTATTTTTATGTATTAATATAAAAACTTTGTACTTAGTTTTTTACTATTTAGATGACGTTTATAAATATTTGACTCATGTTATTTTATGCGCATCATTTCATAAGTATGTAGTCTGCCTTTTTTTAAAAATATTTATCAACGATAATCAAAGACAAATACTTAATTCTGTAATTATTACGTATTATCAAAATATTATTTCATAATTTTTTATAATTTATCATGTAACAATATACATATGTTCTTATTATTATTATTAATTATGATTATTATATTATTAATATATTATTATTATTTATTTGTATTAGTTATAGTATAATATTTTATACCGTACTATTTAATTTTTCTTTTATTTTTATTAAACATTAACAATTAGTTACTAGTAATTTTTATATTTATTTATCCACGAATAATATTTGTCATATATTTTTCTATATACAATAATTAAAATATTAATCCTATATTTTTATAATATTAATTAAAGCAAATATTTATTGTAGACTATTTTTTACAAATATATAAATTTGCAATTTTTTTATTTAAAAGGAAATAGGAAATTCTCAATTACTATTAAATGCAGCTACTATTTCAACCATATGAACCGATTGAGTCAAATAATTTTTTCTTTTTTTGAAAAAGATGAACCGTTGTTTATAAATAATATCTTTATCAATGGCGAATATGCTTATTTTGTATTTTTATACGTGGCAGTAGAAAACCTCATTTAATATGGGTCGTTCAACCTCATTTAATAATCTTGTCCGTATAAAAAGATCCGATGCTATAAATAGTTAGATGGATATGCCTTACCATACTCCATAAGATATTAGCCAATTCTGTTTTTCACGGCAAAAACCATTGTGTGTATAATGGAAGTTTATCGAAGATGTTGGTGGTCTTTTTTGTTGCAATTGCGACGATCTTTGTGAAGTGCACATGATTCCGTTTCCAAATCATGCATCTTTTTGCATACCAGAAATCTGCCTAATGTCGACCAGAATGCTGCCCTCCTCGCAATGTTACACCACCTTAAAGTCATATTAGTTTTATATAATAATCATTTGGGTTTAACAAAGGCCCATACAATATGTTATAAATAAATTTTATAAGAATAATGATGAATTATTATTCTTTGATTCTATTATGTTTTACATTTTTAGTATTATATTTTATTAAGACGTAATATATTTGAGATCACACTTAATTGCCTCACTATAGATGGAAAGTTTGGTGCTTGTTATCATATTATAACGGTGAGATGAGTGGTACTTGTGCTTTTGTTCATGTTAGTATATATGATATTAAGAGGGTTGTTGTGTGTGAGAATTAGTTTTGTTTTTCGTTGGGTGGGTTTCCAGAATTGTGACATCTTTTTGTTGGAAATTTTATTTGCCATTAGTATTGTGTGAATTGAAAGGAGAAGAAATATGACATTTGAAATGTATATTAAGACTATTTAATATTGTAACGAGAGAAAACACACTCAAATCTATCATGTGTATCACATGTTCGTTAATCAGCTGGCTCAGATTTGGATTGGTGTATAAATTTTTAGAACGTAAAATTTCATGTTTAATTTTTAACGCGTGCGTTTTTTTCTCTCAAAATTTTCTCTAATAGAGCTCCCATATTTATTTTTATCAAGCTTAATCAATTACAACTTTCTCACCATATTATATATTACTAACATTATTAATTTCAACAAGTGATAAATTAATATTAATTATCAACATTTAATTAATTAGTTCAAAAATAACATTCACTTTATCATTAAAATATATTCTATAGACTAATTTATATAAATATATATATACATATATAGTATATATATATTCATCAGTTGCGCAAAAAAAAAATATATTCATCTAATTTTTTTATAAAGATATTCATGCATTCCAATATGTAATCAGTTATAACAGAATAAATTTTATATTTATTAACACTAATGTTAGAACAATTTATATGTTTATAACATTAACTTTAATGGATGAAAAAAAATCTCTAACTTATTCACTCAAATATTCTCTTAAACTAATCTCTCTCTCTCTCTCTCTATATATTAATATTATATATATATATATATATATATATATATATATATATATATACCCTAACATATATTATTATTATTATTATTATTTCTATCAACTTTTATGCAATATTTATAATAAATAAAGTTATAACAAATCTAATATTCTTTTATGATATCATTTACCTCTACTTCTTCATATATTGGTCATATTTATTCACTATTCCATGCATATTATTAAATACAAAATATAACAAAATCAATCTTTCTATCAATATTAACTCTACTAATTAATTCATATGTAAAAATAAAAACTCTACTTTTTTTTTACAATGAAAAAACTCTATTGATTCATGTATTTTTTACACTATCACATATTCCATTCATATTTATATGTATAATTAAATTAATAATACATATAAGATATAATTTCTCATGACTTGTTTCTCACACTCAAATTATTGTGCGTTCCCATATAAGTCACTTACACCAAATCAATCTTTTAGTGTCACGTACTTTTCGAGGAACCTAGTTCATCGCAAACTGCAAATTTTATCGCTTCGCAATGCAAGTCAATTAGCCACAAAGTAGCTTTTTATGTGGTGCAACAATTTCCAAAAATAGTTTCCTCAGAAACTCAAATTTTTGCAGGTCACATGCAGGTCAGTTAGACAAAAGCAAACCTTTTCTATGTATCAAATAATTTTCGCAGACTAGTTTCTTTGCAAACTTCAAATTTCGGTGCATTTTAATGCAAGTCAGTGAAACAAATAGCTTTTTAGTCGTGTCCAATAAGTTTTGAGAAACTAAATTCATCACAACTTCAAATTTTTGCGCGTTTACGTACAGTCAGTCACATCAAAGTAGTTTTTTTTTTGTACTTTTTAAAATGTCAACCGGTGTTATGGTTCTATCAGTGCTTGCGAGAAACAAATATCATCGGAACGCACACATCCCTTTCATAATGGTGATATATTTTACTAAAAAAATTTAAAGCAAATAATTTCCTAAGATCTGTTACCCAAGAACGGTGTTTTTTTTTTTTTTTTGCGAGGATGTTTGTTTTCCCAAATAATTTGGTAGAAAATAGAATTTTTCTTATATTGAGAGTGAGATGTGTAAATTTTTTTTGAATATTCATGTTAGATATCATTTTTAGAGATATGTCATCCATTTTTTTATAACTAATAAGTATTGTACAATATATTTTTTAAAATACCAATGCCCAAGTTTATATTGTCGTTTCTTTATTTTTTTTAATAATTATGGACCTTATTTCAAAAATCAAGTATTATTAATACTAATCTAGATAATATTTAGTATTGAATGACATTGTTTGAATACTAAAAAAAAAGGATAAAGTGGATGATTTTACCATATATAAATTAGGAAAAATTACACTTTTATCTTTTATTTTATTTACTTTAACATTTAAGTCTTTTATTATCTTTTTTTTCTTTTGAAAAAAAAACTACGTTGGCAAGCCACATGAAAATTTGTTAATGATTTTTTTTACTAAATGTAATTTATTTTTTAATTACTAAT
Organism: Cicer echinospermum; assembly: GCA_002896215.2. Taxonomy (NCBI): domain Eukaryota; kingdom Viridiplantae; phylum Streptophyta; class Magnoliopsida; order Fabales; family Fabaceae; genus Cicer; species Cicer echinospermum. Next base: position 20,727 of record PGTU02005230.1, read on the forward strand.
ATATAAATTAAATTTTGTATGTCACGTATCGCTATTTATTAATTCTCAATTTTTTTATTAAATTATAAAATATAGTTTATTAATCCTAATAAATCTATTGTTTAATATATAACTTTTTTAGAGGAGTATTCAACTATATTGATTGAGTAATGTTACATCACTCAATAACGATTTACTTTATATATTTTTTACAAATTGATTATTAGATTGAAAGGATTTAATAGTATTAGATCATTTATATAAAATTTTACATAAATATAAAATTATTTGATAATTATTGAGATACAGATTAACCTTATATAATAAAACTATTTAATACGTTAATTTGACGTATCTCAATAACATATAACATGATTTTAGATTTACGTAAAAATTGATATAGATGATCTACATGATATATATCTTTCAATATGTGGGTCGAATTTGTAAAATATTGAGTTAATCATATTGGGACCTTAATTTTCCTCCTCCATTTAAATGCACAAATCAAATAATCGAGCTCTAGAATACCACTTTACTGAGAAAAACCAGAGATAATTAGCGATAACTATATCTCAGTAGTGCGGAGTATATTCCCCCCCCTGTGCAGATAAATGGATAAAACAGAAAATATACAATTCCACAGAGGCAAATATAATTGGGACCAGAAAATTAACATATGAGACAAATGCAATTTTTAAACGTTGGAAAATTTCCCTCAAATTGAGAGAAATAAAAACCACGAGGACCTAGTCCATTTAAACTTTTCCATTATAAATTAATTAATGGGTACACAAAGAGTCTTCCAAATAACAATAGAGAATATCAATCAACAATAACAAACATATAACAACCTTATAACAACCTTCCACTAAAGTGGGTATGCCAAAGTAACTCTCAGAGAAGATAAAACTACTCAAATTATATATTAAAGTAATAAACTCAATGGTACGAATAACATACTAATTTTGTAGATCAAACAGAGCAAGTTTGATACACACCTGTTACCACCACTGGAACCAAACCCTTATTTTTCTTCTTTGCCAACCGTTCTTCTTCCGTTGTTTTTCTGTGTATTCTTAGAGATTTCTAAATTCCAATTTATTGCCTTCAAGTGAGCCAAACCCATTAAATTTTTTTTTTCTCTTTTTCCTTTTATTTCAATAATAATAATAATAGTAAAATTGGTGGGTTCCACTTGAGGAGTGAGCTCACCCAACATATTACACACATAAGGAAAGAAAATTTGAGAACATAAGAAGAGTAATGATTGAATTGAGTATTTCGTTCAACTAAATTATTGAGTCATTATAAATTTTATTTATAAAACAACACTTAAAACTTAAACAAATATAATTATCGTCTAACTAACTAAAACAAAACTATGGACTAACTACAATATTGTAGTGATCGAGGGACAGATGGTGAGGCTTTGAGTGCATTCCTCTTCCCCAATTTCTTCCTTCTTCAATTTCTTTTTTATGAACAAAATGATATAATAACGAGGAAAGAGAGTGAGATCAATTTTTTACATGTCATTCATATGTTTCTGGTGTAACCAAGTTTGTAAGATTAAGCATTTTCTTACATTTAGTAATATGCTATATTTAGTTTTTTTTGTTTTTTTTTAATGAAACTTGTATTTAGAGACAAAGGTCATTATAATATTGTATTTTTTTTTTTAGTTTTTGGTTTTGTTCTTTTCTTATAATTCTATAATTTAATGTATTCAAGATATGTAATTACTACATATGTTAAAAACTATATTTAAAAATATAATTTCTTAAATATTATAAAATGATTTTACTTTCATTAAATTTCAAATTTAAATATGCATCAATAGAAGTTGAACTAAATATTGTCATAAGATATAATATCTTTAAGCATTGCAAAGCATATATATGCAACAGTTATATATATGTTATTTTAATATGTATCTTGTATTTTTTTATGTATCAACAATAAATAATTATCCTGTGATTTTTTATATTTATCTTGTCTCTTATATTTTATGCAGTTGTAACATTCTATATTTTTTAATATTTATTTTATTCTTTTATATTTTATGCAATTGTAATATTCTATATTTTTTTAATATTTATTTTGTCCTTTATATTTTATACAATTATAATATTCTATATTTTTTTAATATTTATTATTGACAAATATTTAGTGTAGCGTATTCTTTTTATAAATATGTTCTTTGCAGTTTTTTATAAAAACAAATGTAAACTCTCATTTAGTATTATGCATGTACTATTTCCAACAAGATGAACCAAGTCAAAATAGTTATAAAAAAAATCAACCAATGCTCATAAATTAATATTTATCGGTGACTACTTTTTATCTTTTGATGTGGGTTAGTGAGAAATATTTGTTCTGTTGTTTTTTAATATTTATTAATGTTAAATATTTATCTCTTATTTTTTTATGTATTAATAGAAAAATTTTGTACTTGATTTTTCTATTTATGACTTATAAATATTTGACTCGTGTTATTTTATGCATCATTTCTAAGTATGTATTCTGCCTTTTTTAAAAATATTTATCAACGATAATCAAAGACAAATATTTATTCTGTAATTTTACGTATTAGTCATAAATATTATTTCATAATTTTTTTATATTTATCATTAACATATACATGTCTTATCATTAATTATTATTATTATTATTATTATTTATTATTATTGTTATTATTATTTGTATTAGTTATATATTATTTATACCGTACTATTTAATATTTTTCTTATATTTTTTTATTAAACATTAACAATTAGTTACCTAGTGATTTTTATATTTATTTATCAACGAATAATATTTGTCATATATTTTTCTATACAATAATTAAAAAGATTAATCCTATATTTTTATAATATTAATTAATAGCAAATATTTATTTTAGCCTATTTTTTACAAATATATCATTTGCAATTTTTATTTTAAAAGGAAATAGTAAATTCTCAATTACTATTAAATGCAGCTACTATTTCCAACATGATGAACCGATTGAGTCAAAATAATTTTTTCTTTTTTTGAAAAGATGAACCATTGTTTATAAAATAATATCTTTATCAGTGGCGAATATTTATTTTGTATTTTTATATGTGGCAGTAGAAAACCTCATTTAATATGGGTAGTCAACCTCATTTAATAATCTTGTCCGTATTAAAAAATCCCGATGCCTATAAATAGTTAGATGGATATGCTTTACCATACCATAAGAAATTAGCCAATTTGTTTTCACGGCAAAAACCATTGTGGTGGTATAATGAAAGTTTATCGAGGATGTTGGTTGTCTTTCTTTGTTGCAATTGCGACGATCTTTGTGGAAGTGCACATGGACTTCGTGTTCCAAATCATGCATCTTTTTGCATACCAGAATCTGCTAAGTCACCAGAATCTGCCCTCCTCGAATGTATACACCACCTTAAAGTTCATATTAGTTTTATATAATAATCAATTGGTTAACAAAAGGCCCATACAATTGTTATAAATAAAATTATAAGAATAAATAATGAATTCTTATTCCTTTATCTATTACATTTTACATTTTTAGTATTATATATTTATTAAGACGTAATATTATTTGAGATCAACTTAATGCTCAACTAAGATGGAAGTTGGTGCTGTTATCATATTATAACGGTGAGGATGAGTGTACTTTGCTTTTGTTCATGTAGTAATATGTATTAAGAGGTTGTTTGTTTGAGAATTGGTTTCGTTTTTCGGTAGGTTGTTAGTAATAATATATTTATCAGTAGCGAATATTTATTTTGTATTTTTATATGTGGCAGTAGAAAATATTTGGTCCTGTTGTTTTTTAATACTTATGATTGATAACTTTTGTAACATAACTTTTTATGTATTAATAGAAAATATTTATCAATAAAAAATATTTGTCAATAAAAAATATTTGTCTCGTATTTATCAATAAAAAATATTTGTCTCATATTTTTAGATGTGTTAGTGAAAGATATGTCTCTCGTTGTTTTTTAATACTTATTTCACTTGCAAATATTTATTATGAAATTTTTTTATGTATGAATAGCAAATATTTGTCCCGTTATTTTTTTTTATATAAACCACTTACAAACATTTTTCTCGTCTTTATTGTGCATAATTTATAAATATTTATCTCGCTATTTTTTTAATATTTATCAATGACTAATATTTTTTTTCTTTTTTATATATTAATGGTAAATATTTATTTTGTGATTGTTTATATTTATCTCTAATATATGTTGTCTTGTGTTTTTATTGTTATGTAATTTGTATATATATCTCATGTTATTTTAATGTTATCTTGTATTTTTATGTATCGCCAAATATTATTCCGTGAATTTTTATATGTATTTATCATATGAAAACTATTCTCCTTGTTCGTAGGCAATACTTATAAAGGTTATATCTATATTTTTTAATAAATTACTAATGACAAATATTTTAGTGTAGCTTTTTTGTTTGCAAATATGTGCTGAGGTTTTTTAATAAATGGTTAAATTCTCAATTACTATTAAATGCATGTACTATTTTCCACAAGATGACCATTGAGTCAAATAAACAATAAAAATATGAACTAACTGTTCATAAATTATATTTATTAGTAATAATATTTGTTTCATGTTTTTTTATGTATCAGTGAAAAATATCGATCTTATAATAGAGTTTTAATACTTATTAGTGTCAAATATTATGTCCGCATGAGGGAGACTATTGCCGTAGCTGATGATGAATATTTGCAAAAATCGTTCTATAGCCACTAAAAAATGTTATTCAAAAGTGTTTTTTATGGTAAAGAAAAATAAAATATGTAAAAGGATGTTTTGTTGGTTTAAAAAAATTAATGTACCAAAAATCTTTTTAAAAGTTTTTCAGTTTTCAAATTTTTTTTGAAAAAAATTGTGATTTTTTTTTCTTAAAGTAAAATTAAAATCTAGGGGTAAGAGTATAATTGTGAGGTATGACAAAAACTTTCAAAAGTTTCCCATATTACTAAATGCATCATTTATTTTCAATTAATGCCCCTAATTAATCACAAAAAACTAGGCATCTATTTTTTTAATATATCTATTGTTTCACACCCCTTTTATCTTGAATATAAGATAAAATTTGGTCAATATATTTGTTGATATATTTGATATATGAAACTTTTTAAAATTCCACAATTATGTAAACACAAAAATAATAGTTAAATATGCCCTATTGTAATTAATTAGGCTAGTCAACCTCATTTAATAATCTTGTCGTATTAAAAAATCCCTCTGCCTATAAATAGTTAGATGAGTATACTGTACCATACCATAAGAAATTAGCAAATTTTTTTCACGGCAAAAACCATTGTTGTTGTATAATGGAAAGTTTATTGAAATGGCGTTGATGTTGGTGCGTTCTTTGTGGCAACAATTGCACGATCTTTGTGGGAAGTGCACATGGAATTCGTGTTCCAAATCATGCATCTCATTGCATGCCAGAACCTTGCCTAATTCCGACCAGATGCTGCCCTACTCTCAATGTTACACCACCTAAAGTTCATATTGTTTTATATAATAATCAATTTGGTTTGACAAGAGGCCCAACAATATGTTATTATAATAAAATTTATAAGAATAAATGGATAATTATTATTCCTTTGATCTATACATTTTACATTTTTAGTATATATTTTATTAAAGACGTAATCATATTTGAGATCAACTTAATTGCTCAACACTATAGATGAAAGTTGGCGCCTTTTTATCATTTATACGTGAGGACTGAGTGGTACTTGTGCTTTTGTTCATGTTAGTAATATGATATTAAGAGGTGTTGTTGAGAATTGGTTCGTTTTTCGCTTGGGTGGTTCCAAATGTTGGTTTTTTTTTATGACATATTTTTGTTGAAATTTTATTGATTAAGTATTGTGTGAATGAAGGAGAAGATATGACATTTGAAATGTATTATTAAGAATATTTAATATTGTGAACGAGAGAAAACACACTCAAATCTATCATGTGTAGCACATGTTCGTTTAATCAGCTGGCTCAGTTTGGGTTGGCTGTATAATTTTTTAAACTAAAAAATTTCTATGTTAATTTTTTAACACGTGCGTTTTTTTTCTCCAATTTTCTCTAATAGACTCCCAATTTATTTTTTATCACAGCTTAATCGATTACAACTTTCTCAACCATTTATAATATACTACATACTATATTAATTTCAACAAGTGATAAATTAATATTAATTTATCAACATTAATATAAATTAGTCAAAAAATAACATTCACTTTATTCATTAAAATATATTCTATAGACTAATTTATATAAATATATATATATATATATACATATATATGTATATATATATTCATCAGTTGCGCAAAAAAAAATAATATATTCATCTAATTTTTTTTATAAAGATATTCATGCATCCATATGTTAATCAGTTATAACAGAACTAAATTTTATATATATTAACACTAAAGTTAGAACAATTATATGTTTATCAACATTAACTTTATGGATGAAAAAAAATCAATATTAACTTTATTTACTCAAATATTTCTTAAACTAATCTCTCTCTCTCTATATATATATATATACCCTAACACATTATTATTTTTTTTTATCAACTTTTATGCATATTTATAGTAAATAAAGTTATAACAAATCTAATATTTCTGTTATGATACATTACCTCTTCTTCTTCTTCTTCTTCTTCATATATTGTCATATTTATTCACCATTCATGCATATTTATTAAATACAAATATAACAAAATTCAATCTTTCTATCAATATTAACTCTACTAATTAATTCATATGTAAAAATAAAAAAAACTCTACCTTTTTTTTACAATGAAAAAACTCTATTGATTCATGTATTTTTTACACTATCACATATTCATTCATATTATATGTATAATTAAATTAATAATACATAAAAAATATAATTTCTCATGAACTTGTTTCTCACAACTCAAATTATTGTGCGTTCCCATACAAGTCACTTACACCAAATCGATTTTTTTAGTGTCAAGTACTTTTCGAGGAACTAGTTCGTCACAAACTGCAAACTTATGCGCGTTCGCAATGCAAGTCAATTAGCACAAAGTAGCTTTTTATGTGTGCAATAATTTCCAAAAAACTAGTTCCTCAGAAACTACAAATTTTTGCAGGTCCCATTCAGGTCAGTTAGAGCAAAACAACTTTTTATGTATCAAATAATTTTCGAGGAACTAGTTCTTTGTAAACTTCAAATTTCCGTGCATTTTCAATGCAAGTCAATAAAAGCAAATTAGCTTTTTCCGTGTCCAATAATTTTCAAAAAACTAGTTCATCACAAACTTCAAATTTTTGCGCATTCCCGCACAAATCAGTCACATCAAAGTTGCTTTTTTTGTACCTTTTTAAAATGTCAACATGTGTTATTGTCCTATCAGCGCTTGCGAGAAACAAATATCATCGGAAACGCACACATCCCTTCCAATGGTGATAATATTTTTACTAAAAAAAATTAAAGCAATTAATTTCCTAAGAATTGTTTACCAGGAACGGTGTTTTTTTTTTTTTTTTTTTTTTTTTGCAACGATGTTTGCTTTCCCAAAAACTTTGATAGAAAAATAGGAATTTTCTTATATTGAGTGAGATGTGTAAATTTTTTTTTGATATTATGTTAGATATCATTTTTAGATATGTCATCCATCTTTTTTTAGAACTAATAAGTATTGTAAATATTTTTTTTTAAATACGAATGCCCAAGTTGATATTGTCGTTTCTTTTATTTTTTTAATAAGTTATGGACCTTGTTTCAAAAATCAAAGTATTATTAATACCTAATCTAATATATTATAGTATTGAATACATTGTTTGAATGCTAAAAAAAAAAGATAAAAATGATGATTTTACGATATATAAATTAGGAAAAAATTACACTTTTATCTTTTATTTTATTTAAACTTTAACATTTAAGTCTTTTATTATCTTTTTTCTATTAAAAAAAATACTACACGTGGCAGCCACATGAATTTTGTTAAATGATTTTTTTTATGAATACTAATTTATTTTTATTTATCAATATATAAAGTAATTTTTGTATGTCCACGTATTATCGCTGTTTTATTAATTCTCGATTTTTTTATTAAATGATAAATATAGTTTATTATCCCAATAAATCTATTTTATATATAACTTTTTTAGAGGAGTATTCAAACTACATTGATTGATGTAATGTTACATCACTCAAATAACGATTTACTTTATATATATTTTACAAATTGACTATTAGATTGAAAGATTAATAGTATTAGATCATTTATATAAAGTTTACAAATATAAAAATTATTTGATATATTATTGAGATACAGTTAACCTTATATAATAAATTGGTAAATACGTTAATTTTGACGTATCTCAATAAGATATCAAATGATTTTAGATTAGTAAAAATTATATAAATGATCTACATAATATATCTTCAATATATAGGTCGAATTTGTAAAATATATTTCGAGTAACACATTATTTAGTGAGTAACGTTGGTGTAATCTTACTTCAGTGTAATTTGATTCTTCCTCAATTGTTATGATTATTATTAATTTATAATTTATTTATACATAATCTTTTCAATTAAAATGTAATTATTTAATTTTAATTTTTTGAAATTAAAAAACATAATTTTATTTTTCAAATTTTAGAATTTGATCTTTATCCATTATTTGATGTTAGTTTTATATATATATATATATATAAATATATATATATATATATATATACTATATATAATATATATATATAAGTAACTTGAGAATTTCTTAAATTTGCTAGATTAAAAAATATTTCTGATAAAATAAATAAAATTTGATAATTAACGTGGAGTAACACAGGTTATTTAAAAATCTTACTTTGTACACATACTTTTGATTAATTTATGAATTCAAAATTTGATTAAATTATTAATTTTGAATTAGTTATATATATGTGTGTAAAATGTAATTTATATGCCTAAGTGTGTTTAATTCAATTTTTTTTGAAAAAAATTGTGTATATTCTATTAGTTTTTATGTACTATACTATTGATTTTCTTTATCAGTCGTTTTTCATTTGAAGTGGATCATTTTATCTCCTCTTTATTACAATATTTTCATATGTAAATTATGCGCCATTATTCCCGTGTCTTGGGGATCTAAGAAACAACTGCATTTTTCCTTCTTCTCAAAAATAATAGTCTGATCCATTAAAATAGGTGTTTATTTGATGATCATTTTTCAGCAATATATTTGACTTTGACGTTGTTCTTCTTCTTTGAATATTTTCCTCTAATACTTGTTAGGTGCTCTTTTTTAGATGAAGAGCTCTCTGTGTCAATTGAAGTAGCAATAAAAGTCATTAGTAATGGGAGTTTGAATTATGACTCATTTTCGATATTTTATCCATGCACTTTTATAAACTCAAGAACGATCTTGATAATTAGATTTAAACTATCGGAACATTCGGATGGGTTAAGTTTAGCAATAAAGTAAATAAGTGCAATAGAAATGAAATGTGATATGCGAGTGCTTGAAAATTAAAGAGCAAGAGACAAGAAGATCACACACAACAGAAGATACTAGTTTACTCAACGGGAGCTACTTCCAGTCATCACAAATTGTGAGATTTTCACCAATAAGCTCTCAACACCAAACATTTATGGCTTTGCACTTTTTTTCTTGAACACACCTTAACCAATTACAACTTTCACCTTTAAATTCATAAAGATTTTTTACATCCACCTTTCAAACTAAGAGAGATTTTTACAATCACCTTTCAAACCATAAAGAATTTTTATAATCACACTCAATCTAACATAAAAGTTAAACTTGAGTTACAAACAATGGTATGATAAAAAAAGTTTTGAGATCTAATAATTCTCAGCTCTTTGTTTGAGATTAACTGAAAGGAAAAACTCAATAAGAATGATCCACACAATATAATGAAGATAGCTTGAAATTTTGCTTGGGGGAAGACTTTCCAATCCTCTCATGCTTAATTGAACAAGGGTAAAAAGATTGTAATTGAACTTTTGCCTTCACCTTTCAATTTATCGGCATTTTATAGATAATTTAGGATTTTGAATATTTAGTTTAAACTTAATATAACTGTTGGACAATCTTGTCAATCGTCAATTGCTTACTCTGAAGCAATCTTCTTGCTTGAATTTTGTGCAGAATGTTCTTGTTTAAATTAGAACATTTGCCTTGAGTCTTGAAGAAAAACTTTAGCAAGAATGATGAGAGAGCAGACATCTGATTCTGCCATTAATGTACTCAATTCATTCTCTCTGCAACACCATTATGTTGAGGTGTCTTTGAAACTGTTTTCTCAAGGCCTGACTCCATGTTCTCTACAATACTCGTCAAACGGTATTCTCTGTATTCACACTGTTATCTGATCGTGTAAAACATAAGGAGTATCCTTGATGTATTGAACTGTATGTTACTATTAAGTGGAATTGGAACTAAAGAGTACGGAGAATACTTAGAGATTGTAGCAATGTAGCATTGAGTGTCTATTAAAGGATGGTAAACACTTGGAGCTGTGTGAATATTTTGACTGGTTGGAGGATTAATCGAGATTTTGATTTAGGACTCTAAGATTGTTGACTTAAAGTCAACGATTTAAACCAGCGTGGTGGCAGACCAAGTACACCTTAAACTTGTATAATCGAGGTGTTGAGGGTCAGACAACTGATAAATAATACATGTTAGGGATGGAAGTGTTGAAGATTTACTAAAAATATTGTGAATGTGATTAGAAGAGTTTCATTAGTGAGATTTACTTAACATAGTTAGAGTCAATGAATGAATAAGACCTTGTATTGTATCTTAAGATGAAAAATGATGAAATTAGAGAGTGTGATGAGTATTTGGAGATTTAGATGATCAATTGAGAATTTTATTCAATGATAGAGAGTGAAAAAAAAGAAGTAACAAAAATTTATGTTTTAATTATTGGTCTTGGAAAGTCAAGCGTTAAGATTATGTTATAATTAGAACAACATTCAAATAAGAACACTTTCGTTTGCTGTAGTTGTGCGACTAAAAAAATCGAGGGTTGTGGGTAATGGAAAATTAGGGAGTTCTCTGCGGTAATGATTGTTTCCTGCTCAATGTGTTGGCGTCATACTTAGTGTTTCAGTTTGATACCCAATGGATGTTTCGTACCAAGTGGGCGTATATGAGGCTATGTGACATGTTTTGGGCAATTGTACTTCATCGATAGGATCAAAATGATAGGAAACTCAGTAGAGCTTGAAGAGATTGTTAGACCTTATGTGCCTCAATATATACTTAAGTGCAAGTTGCAGGGAGCGCTATTATAGTTATGTTAAGATGGTCTAAGCCAACCATCATGGTTGTTGGCTATCTATTGACAAATTTGAGGAACTGATCATCCCCAAATCTCTTGTGATAGTAGACAAAATCATGTTGAATGGAACGAGCGAGTCTTATCGGCTATAGGTAGTGTGTAGAGTTATTAAGCACCCTATAAAAGGATAGACGACACATTTCTTCAAGTAAGCCTTGTGAAACAAGTTGTATCATGGTGTTGAGTTATTGAGTGCAACCTAGTGTGGATTGTTACTCTTACTTTAAGTTCGAGGACGAAACTTAGTTTTTTAGGGTAATAATGTAAGAAACCTGTTGTTATTATTTTATTTCGTGTACCATTTTCATTATCTGTTGTTTGTAAAATTGTTTGTAAGTGTGTTTGGCTTACAAATTAACCTATGAAAATTTGTTCGGATGTTTCCTTGATGTTAAATGACTATGTGAATATCCTTGACATTGTTGAAATTTCAAAAATAACTTTCTACTATTTTTTTTTAAAAACAGGCAAGACTAATACCCGCTGTTTAAATTTTGGCAGACTCCGAATGACACCAAATTTAATGAGAATTTTATCGGATTAATTCTAAGCTATAAGGAACAAAACTTAGTCGGATAAAAATTCATTCGAGAAATTTTGAAAAATGTTAATTGGTAGATTTATTATAAAATTTATGTGAGTGAAATGTGACTGTTTAAGAACGAACTCGGAGATCTGACGAGATGATGTGACTACAGTCACAAAATATCTAATTAATCTTTCTAGGATCATTAAATTTATATGAGGGAATTAATGAAAATATCTATATATTATCTTTACTACCTGTAAGTAATACTTTGAAATAACCCAAATGAGCCCACTTCACTCTCCCTCTTGTGTGTGACATAGAACGACTTGTGTAAAAGGATTAAGATGGTAGTAAGGATGTTGGAAACAATTTTTGGTGACCCGATTAACATTATTTATCGGAGAATAATCTAATTAAATTACGCCCTATTTATTATCGACAAATATTTTATGAAACGTAACTTACGATTAGATTTATCTGCGAATTGAGTTGCAATAAATTAGATATTTCTATTAAAATAGATTTAGAAGTGAATGATATGTGTAAGAGATATTAGATGGTTATTGATGTGTTTAGAAAAAAATATCTAAATACCATTATATATTTTGAAGTAGTAAAAAATGGTGTGATTTTAATTAGTAGACGAAAATAAAGATCTTTGTTCCTCTACTTAAAGAGAAGCCAATTTTTTTTTCTTCTAAAATATTTATTTTTATTTCCTCTAGTTGTTGTTAGTGTTCAAAGTCTTTAAAGAAAAAAAGAAACTTCTATTCCTTAAGATCAAAGAAGTCTCCTTCCCCTTCTATTGTGCTGGCCGAACCAACACAAGGCCACAACACCAAAAGTTATTTCTTATTTCTTCTAGTCTTGAGTGAGTGTTGGTTAGAAAGAAAAACAAAACAAATAGAAATATTTGAAGATCTAGAGAGTTAGATAAGGAATTTGAGGAAGAGTTAAGATGCAAAGTTGTTTCTCGGAGCATAGTGGTACTATTGATCTAACTTTTGTGGTAAGAAAACTTATCCTCCTTATTCTCCTTTTCATGGCTATGAATATTTATGAGTCAAGGAGTTTTTTATTTTATTTTTCTTGTTAGATTTTAAAGCTTGAGGCTTGAATCTATGAGTTATCATAAATTTTACGAAGTTATTGTTTAAATTTGAAAAACTTTCTTTTGAATAAATAAATAAATAAGTAGAAAGATTTTTAGTGTGTTATTGTTGTGTTTGAAAATATCTAAACTTGCCCTCTTCTTGGAACTCTATTGGCCAAAATCATTGTTAACTTGATGAAAACTTTATAAAAAACTTTATAAAGTGTATTTATTTGAAATAGTGTGAAAAGTTAACGAGGTTTGTATTTGTTTTGAACTTGAGAATAAAGAAGATTGGTACTTTTATTGAGTTGTGTACTAGTGTTATTATTGAAGAGAGAAAAAACCATGACTAGTTTTCTTGATAATGTAACATTCAAGTAAATTATTATAACTTCTTATGTTTATGTATTAGGTTCTTGAGTTTCAAAATGAATCGAGATTGTTGACACATCTGTTAAGCAGTGGCGGAGATCTCTGATATTTTATGTTTGTTGGCTTACAAAATTGAGAATGGTTTGTTTTAATTCAAAAAAAGTATTTAAGTGATAGAAATTTATGAACTTTAAAGTAGTAAAAAGTTCTACTTGTGATTTTAATTGTGAGTTATAAATTAAAATTTGGAGTTATTAAAGTTTAAAAACATATGAATTGTGTTCCTTGATATTATACGGCATTTTCAAATTAGATTTGGATTTGGAATATTTTTTCATGAAAAGACTTGATGAGTAAAATGAATTTTAGCAGAGTGATATATAAATAGAAAGAGAGTTCAAAATTTTATTTAAAGATTGGTTTTAAGTTTACTTTGTTATTAAGGTGTTAAAGGTTTTATCCTTGGGTATTGTGAAACCAAGGTTTCCACCTTTATAGATTGAACTAAAAAGTTTTAGTCATTGATATTACATTTTCAATTTTTATGAAGAGAATTAACTTTGATAAACAAAACTTCAAACTTCATGACTTTAAGAACATTTCAAATAAAAAAATATATATATATAAGGGTTCAAATTTTGTATATAAAAAAGGTTTGAAAGAGAAATATTTATTTTATGAACAAAGTTTCAATGTTAAGTTTTGAAGTTAAAAGTTTTAAATTTTATAGTAAAATTCGAGGTTGAAAAAGTATTTAGTTTTTTTGAAAAATAATGATTGATTATAATTTTGGGTTTGATATGTAATTTTATTATGAACTAAGATTTTATTTGGAGACTTAAAATAAATTTGTAAACTTGAAAAATATTTGGTGTTGATGAAAAAATGTGGATTGTTGGTATCTTGACCTCGAAATAACAGAAAATATATCAGTTTACGTTACCAAATTAATCAGCATCAAGTGCACAGCGGAATT